>PVJL010018213.1:0-16503 GCA_004026885.1 Lyroderma lyra
AATGTAAATCATTATCATTTAATGAGAAGAAATTCTATGTGATTTAGATAAATTTTATATGAATACCTTGACTGTATAAAATGTATTTTATGTGTAACATATGTAATTCTAAAATTAGCTGGTCATTGAGACTGATTGCTGTATCTCTAATTTTTTCTAAAAAGTTAAGAAAAACTACAGCATTAGAAAGGCAACATTATATTAATATTACTTTTTTATTTCACAATTAATTATGCATATAAACAATATTAGTAAGTCATTATTTTTACTATCTTAAGATGAGGATTACTTTAAGAAAACAGGAGATTCTGAAGTAATTTTATTCAATAGAAAATAAGTGCAGTAAATTATAAAAATAATTAAAAAATACTTCCCTTTCTTCATCTACACCCTTGCAATGTGACTTTGTGAAACCTCTTATGAAAAGTTAGAGTCTATTCCTCTATCCTTTGAATATGGCTTGGTCATGTGACTTGCTTTGGCCAAGGAGATATTAACAAATCTGACAAAATTAGAGACATGAAATACCTTTCTTACTGGGATGTGTCATATTTTGCTGAGTTAAATCCCTCAGACTATGTGTACAAGTCTGAGCTAACCTCCTGGATGCTGAATGGCCAAGCAGAAGAGAACCAAGCACCCAGGTGATAGTTCCAACACTTCTAGCGACTTCCTCAACCACATGAAACCCTAGTCAAGTTCAGTTGAGCCTTTTCCAAACCAGAAATACCTCTCAGTTAGATCTAGCTCAAATTTATGACACACAAAACTATTAATATAGAAATGATTATTATTTTAAACTACCAAAGTTTGGGTATTTTGTTATACAGCAAAAACTAACTGAAATGCTATTTTTTCTACATTACGAAGTATAAATATTGCCAAAGATCTAGTGTGGTGTTATGCATTTAACCAAAGAAAAAAATCTTTATCTTTCAATATATTTGGAAGGCAACAATTTCTTTGATCTGAATTTAGGAACTACCATGAAAAGATTTCAGTGTAAGAACACATTTTAAAAACATTTTTCAAATTCTGATTAGAATTTGAAAAGTAACTGTTTCAGGTCATCTTGACTTGTAAAATTATTAACTATTCATAAATTTAATGATGCAAACTTGTCACTGTTAGAGGAATTATTAAAAATTGACAAATAAAGTATTTCACCAGGATGAAATAACTGCTGGAAGTATTAGAGCTCATTATGTGAAATTAAAACTTTTTTATGAGGCTAAGTTTTATCTAGGAATAAAAATTTCAATCATAAAATGTTGCAATCATAACAATAATATGTATTAACTTTTATAACTGGATAGGCTTTTAATTGTATAAATTAATCTCATAAACAAATCCTAATGAAAGAAACTCCATATTATCCATATAACATGTCAAGTAAAAAAGATACCTCACAGAATCAAAAAGGTATACACATTTTAAATAGGTTCATGTGTTTATTTAATTTATAGTGATCATGTGGCAGTATTCCTAAGTGATATTGAACATTAGTTTAATTTTACTACTGAATAATAACTACATACCTTCATTTTATATATATATATATATATGTGTGTGTATATATATATGTATATGTATATACACACACACACACACACACACACACACACACACACATGTGGTTAATTTAACAATGTTCTTAGGTATTATCCACAAGTTTTCAGTTTCTGGCCGATAGCATTTAATAGCTTGTAATATGTTTTCTATTTTACAGATAGCTCTATGCAGTATCTAGCACAATTGATACCCCTCTCCTTGATTCCCATTGTATTGTTTCTTTGCCATTATTATATATATCTTTGGTTTTATTTTTAGTTTTTATAACTCTATTTTCTCTCTTTCAAATTGAGTGATGAATTTTTAGCACAGCAGAAACTGCATAAGTTTTATAACCGTCTAATTTTATCTTGTTCGTTTGATAAAAACTTGAGTTTTAGCAGTACTCATGGCCTCTTACATAGAGGTTATATTTTTCATCATTGCATGAGGTAGGCACAGTGATGTAATAAAGTTCTTATTAATGGAATGTGAATTGAGGAGAGGTGTACAGATTTCATAACTTTATTTCAAGGGTGTAACTTACCATCCACTAACTGTCTTTCTGACTTAGAAGAAGCCAGAATGCAAAAATTTTTGAATCATGCTTATTAAGTTGACAAGTGTGGAAATATAGAAGAAAAATGTGTCATGGATAATTTTGTGGGTAGAGATACTACAGTTTACAGCTCTTATATTTTTGGATACCTTTTCCTATAGAATTATAGTTTGCATCTTAAGTAATAAAGAAACTTAGAACTAAGAGTAGAGTGCTTCCAAAAAAAAAGTAGAAGTAAAATATTTGGAAGCTGATAATTTCTAAGGTCAGTTCAAAACACTTGAACTGGTTACTGGCTATATTTTAGAAGGTGGATAACTGAGTCTGGAGTTCTGAAGAAAAAAATTGGAAAAACCATCATTGTAGTTGATGTTGGCTGTTTGTTACTTTTATAATATTGAGTACAATAGAGAAAAATAGGCAGTATTAGACAAAATACAAACCTGAAGCCATGTTGTTCTCCAGTGACATACTCTTGCTCATGGAGGCTTGTAATTGAAATTGTTTGATTTACTAGTGGGGAAACAATGTTTTTGTACCACGTATTAAGCCAAATGAGGCTCCCACTCTTTCTCAACCATCTACCATTAAGAAGTCTTGATTAGCCAATTAAAACTAGCCCAGTGACAAACATACTATCAGATCATCAGAATCAAGAACAATTGACTCTCTCTGATTATACATGCAATGAATTAGAAGAGACTGCCAATTCTACCTTCACACTATACTTTATAGACAATTTTCCATAAACTTCATGAGTTTTGGCAGCTGATTATATAAAGCCAAAAATAGAGTTAATGAACTTAGAAAGCAAGTCAATAAAAAGTATGAGAACAAATCACAGAAAAAATATGCAATAATCTTCAGATATAGTAGGGACCTGAAAAGATAGGAAAAAGGATGTCATACCTTTAATTGCTAACTGCTATATTAAACTGCCATCGTTCAATGATACAAATTATTTATGACAACCAATAAGTGAATGTAAAACTAATGAGGTAATACAGCATGAAGGAGAAAAATCCAATAATTATTAGCCCAAAAGAAGTATTAAAAGGATATAAAAAAGATGAATTAAATTGAAAGTTAAAAAAAAGAAAATGGCCATTAAAATTGAAGCTATGTTTGTATTTTATAGCAAATGTGGAAGACTAACTTTTGCATATTTAGAAAAATAAAACTCATATTTTCAGTTACATGAGATACATTGTGACAGTAAAAAAATGACAAGATAAAAAATTAATAAATAAACCCTAACCAAATTTAAGGTTGGTTAACTGTATTAACAAACACAGATTGTAGTTATGAAAAGAAGCATGTTCTTACTGAGTTGTTTGTACAACATACGGTGGCAAGTTTGCGAACAAACTTAATCGTCAGATTTTGGACATGACAACAGCTCTGATGGCCTTTTCAGAAACAGCATTCCAAAATTGCTTTGAAGGGTGGACTAGGTGCTAGTATCAGCTTTCCAAGGGTGACTGTAGTGACATATATACATATATACATATATATATATATATATATATATATATATATATAAACATACACATACACACACACACATATATGTCATGTATGTATGTATATATATCAATACAGCCCTCATATATGTATATATACATATCATTATGAAATACCACTTTTTGATTCTCAGAATGCCTCTTGTCATAAGTACAATTTGTCATTTAATTTATACTTACATCCTAGAATGTTGAGTGTTTTTTTATACAAGAATAAATAGGATGTTTGATGGGGTACAGAAAATGGTACCTGAGGCCAGTAGAACTATTACTTATGCCATGAAACGACCTCTGATTCCTCTAAGCTCCTGTCACATTAATTTAAAAATGTCACGGTCCTATTAGTCATTCATTTACACATTTTTATCTCTGAGCTCCTGGTTCAGATTTTATTTGCTATATCACTTCCATCATCTAGCACAAAATAAAATATTAATATATACTTATTATTGAATGACTACATACTCTAAACTCTGTGCAAAACATGGTAATGGTTAATTTTTATTCCACTACTGTCACTAGGTTAGTGATCAGCGAAATGAATAGAAGCAAAACATATTAAGTGAATAAATTAATGCTTCAGAACCTACATTTCTCTATATGGGATATGTGACACATTTCCAAAGCCTGATTTCATTAAATAAAACTTTAAAAGAGAAATACAATCTTATTTAATATTTTTTAAAATACCTGTCGATTAAATTTTAGTTTTTCAAGAGACTACACAGTTCATCTGAAGACTTCATGAAAGAGGTGGTTATCTATTCTGTGCAAGTTTGGATGTTGAGCTCTGTCAACTTATGGATGTAAAGCCATCACGTGATTGCTGATATTTCAGACTTTTAACTCTACTTACTTCATGGATAGTAAGTATCAATTATTTAATTTTCAAAAATGGCAGACACTGTATATTCACAATCCATAACACGTTTTGAAAGCATATTCTTAAGATATATTTCAACTTTGGAAAATTGAAGTGTGAGTGATGAATAGCTCTTGTTATTTCTGTTTCAATTTCCCTTTTATATTTTTGGAAAGGGTAACTGGGAAAAGTTTATGTTCATTTGAGTCCTCTGAGAATATCTTCCAAAACAGGATTAGATGGATTAGAGGTTTACTGGAGAAATACCAGTGAGAGGAGAAACAGGGAGAGAGCCAGGAAAGGTAGAAAAACTGTTAGGCAGAAATGCTGGGCTGATTCCTGGGGAAAAAAGAGAAAAATCTAGCATGGGGGAGTCAGGCCTACGATGTTTCTTCTAGTGTTTGGGTATTATTGAATCGAATGAACGTGCTGGATTAGGATCTGGAGCTGAGTTTGCATCCTGATTTGGTTATTACGTTCTTCAGTGTCTTAGAGAAGTGATTCTTTCTATGATATTCATTTACCTGTCTTTCCAATGCCATTGATGTAATTTATCAGCAATACCCATTTCATAGAGATGGGTAAACTAATAAATATGGGAGCATTTGCCAAGTATTCTTGAGGTACCTATAAAAAAATACAAAATAGTTTTACAGTTTTTTACGTGTAGTAATCCCTTGAACAGTATCTGACTAAAATTTGGCTAATTCCTGCAACTAAATTCTCCAAACTCCATGAAGTTTTAAAAATATTACACACTGAAGATGTTGAAGTCAGATATTTTCTTATCTAATAAAATTTTCAAAATGGAAGAGAAGAAATAAAAGATAAAAATCATAATAGATTAAATATGGGAAAAGAGAGTAGTGCCCGTTCATTTCTGACTCTCTTTGGATCTTGAAATGTTACCTCCAAGACTGAGTGCAAAGCTTCATAGAAATATCAAATAAAGAGGACATATGAACCCCATGTAGTCAAAGATCTATATTAACATCCTTTCACAAGTGATTGAAACTGAACTTCTGGAAATTCTGTTATAAAAATACAGCTTTAGTATTTGTTGTCCAAAATAAAGAACCAGCTATTTCTTTGAGAAGAGACAAACAGTATCTACCACAGCGTTGCTGTGACATTCTTTCTCTGTTTCTTTAAACAGTCTAATTAATGACAGAAAAGAGCCTCATGTTGTTGATTAGTCATAGATTCATAAATTTATTATCTCTAATCATTTGGGTATAATTTTTTAAGTAAAATGGTTCCAATAATTGTTCTAATGAATTATAAATCAAGTTCATGTTGCTTTTAAGCACAAGTGGTTGTTTAATAAGATTTATAGGTAATGTGATGATGGCATTTAGTACCATAAAAGACCACTTTTCATACTCTAAGAAAAGCCATTTATTGGTTCATCCAAATGGAGAATGTCATTTGATTTTCCATTTGTTGGCATTCATTTATGCTTTTACTCTGGTAGAATATTTAATTCATAGTTTTGAACGTCTCTTGAATGGATAGTTATAATTAAAGAAAATACTTGAGCATTTCAAATTTAGCCATTTTCTCCCTTTCAGAGTACGATTTTCTCTGTTATAGAATGAATATCCCAACAGAAACAAACTTATACTTGTTTATTATGTATAATCTCCTGCTGCTTCTTTACTTAGTTCTTTCACACCTGGGTAACTGCAGTGAGACATAAATGAATAACACAACACTTGCATTGTGAAATTGGATCATTACTTATGCTGTCTTTGTGATATTCTAAAAAATAACTTGTGAGTTCTAAAAATTGTGTGGAAAGCAGGACAGGAAAGATGATAGGAAGGGTTTAGGGAGGTATTCTGAGTCTCATATAGGCTTGGTCTCTGGTAGTCTGAGGCCAAGGTAGTAGGTAATGAGCAATGGCATTCAGAAGACCATATTATCAATCTGTAAGCTTAGTAAAAAATGCACCTATGGATAAAAGTATATTTATTATTGTCAAAAATGTTGACTCAGAACTCCTTCAGAAAATATTAATAATTCACTTATCTATTTTTCATGCTCTTTTCATGAAAAAGAAGTATAACCAGCAGTAGCTTAATTATCAAAGAGGAATCTATTAGCCCATATTAACCACAAGGTCAATGGTGTCTCTGGCCTTATGAACCACTGTGACAGGACTAGAATATATTTAGGATTTTTTGTCTAGGTTCTTCATTATTTTTGCATTTGCTTTTACTTTGTAATGATGGCTGAAAACATACCAATGAAGGTGGTTGACACATATTTCAGACTTAATTCTTATCAGTTCCATGACTAGAAACTAAAAACAACTTCCCATTTTGTTTACAAGTTAGACATTACCAACGGAAGCCTCTTCACCTATCACAGGTGCATTGACCAGTCACATGTGTAAGGGATTGAGGTATTCTGATTGATGATGTTCAGGATCTATAACGTCACTAATCCATTGACCAACAGGGCCATAGAAGCTTTTATCACGAAAACACATGGAGGGAGACCAAACCACAGCTACTAAACATGGCATATCAAAGAGATTACCCCAAATTGTGTAAAATTGTGTATGGAATCTCATACCAAATAACCTCCTTGTTTTTACTACTCAATTGATTAAAACATATTTAAAAAAGCTCTCTAAAAAATTAAATAAATGCAGTATCTTTAAGAAAATTATTTTTAAAAGTATGGACTACACAGAAAACAAACTCCCACTTGTCTCCTAAAGGGTTTTGATAGAATTTTTGTAATTTTCTAGAAATTATCATTCAAAATATATCTTGTAGGGGTTCTCTGGTTCTATAGTGGCTAGGCTTTGGCACTCTCAATGCCATGGCCTGGGTTCGATTCCCAGCCAGGGAACTATCCCTCCCAAAAAATAAAATACCTTGGAGAAATTTACATATTAGTCCAAACATGACAATAATATTATTGTTGTTTATCATCAATTGTTATTATTTACAACAATTATTATTTATTCAACTGCTTTTAAGTACCAGAATTTCCTTAATCATTTCTTTAGTTATACTTGTGGTAAGCACAATAATGTCCCCCAAAGGAGATCCAAGCCCTAAGACCTGAGAATATGTTGTATTACCGTACGTGGCAAGGGAGGATTATAGTTGCATATGGAATTGAGGTTGTTAATCAATTAACCTCAATAAGGAGATTATCCTGGATTATCCTGGTGGGTGCAACGTGACTAATTTAATGGGGAAGAGCTAGGCATAAAAGTTACACAAGAGAATTGGTATCCTGAGGAAGATTTGGCCAGCTTTTGCTGTCTTTGAAATTGCATTAAAAAAAAACTATGGACCAAGATATGTGGGCAACTTCCAGAAAGGTGGAAAACAAAAAACCAAAAAAACAGATTCTCACCTAGAACTTTGAAAAACCTTGCTGACAACTCGTGTTTGGTCCCATTTTGGATTTCTGACATCCACAACCCTAAGATAATACAATTATGTATAAAACCACTGAGTTCATGGTAATTTATTACAGCAGTAATAGGAAACTAAAACCCTGGACTTTGTGGGTTTTTTGTTTTTAAGACCAACACTTCAAGTACTCCTCATTTCTATTACTTTACTATGTTTCTCATGCATTCCTAAAATCCAGTATTTTCGTGATGGTATACAAAGTATTTTGTGGTATGGTCCCAATCTATCTATTTGCCTTGTTTTCCTTTCTTAACACATTCTCCTGCTCAAATCTGTCAGTCATGCTGCTTTCACCTTTGCACATTTGCTCTTTCTGCCTGGAATGTCTTTCCACCCATCACGTACTCAGTGAACTCTTCCTGCATGACTCAGCTCAAATGATACATTCTCAGTGGAGTCTCATTTAATGCATATCCCTATGCATACACTTTAGAATACAGATTTGTGTATGTATTGGATAATTTTATACTTAGCTGTATCATATTATATGCAAAATGCATTTGCTATTTCTGGAAATGTCATACTGATTTTCACCTCTAAAGTTTTGCACATTCTGTTACCTGTACTGAAAATCTCTTCTGCTGGATACCTATTAGCCACTTAATGTTATGTGTTTAGGCCTTGTATGATGACACACAATGTATTTTTGTTTTATTGCACCACAGCCCACAAGAAAATTGTGCATTCTTTCTTATCCCTGGATAAAATCTTGAAAAGATCACATAGATTTACATTTAATTTTTAAATTAAACATCAGATCTAAACTACCATGGGAACTCCTACTAAATTCGATGTGCCTTAGACCCAGAGTCACAATTGCAAATGATAAGGGTGTGTTTTAAATTCTAACTGATCCTTCCCTCAGTAGTTGCCTTTTTCGGCTTCCCCAAGAAGGAAGTGAGGGGGAGAGACAAAAATTACAATTAATGAAATACTTTTTCATTTTTTTGTTGTTATAATCTGACATTGATGCCTTAAGAGAGGAGTTGCAGGTATCAAGATGTGACATCTGTCATGAGACACTTTTGTTAATGTTATTGTTAATTTCTTCATTGATCCTCTCATAACTGGGAATGTCCCAGCAGTGCACACAGGGAAGAGTAGAGATTCAAATCGAGCCTATATTTTGCATGTCAAGCCCAAGCCATATACCCTGTGATTTTATTTCATTTTATTTTTTCCAAGAGAACTGTATGCTCTCCAATCCTTGTCTGCAGGGGACTTATCCAACTGGGAAATATGCAATTTTCTAACAAGAAAAAATTAAATAAATATAAAAAGGGCCTCACTAGCTAGGAACCACCTAGGATCTCTCATCTGCAGATGTTAGATGTCAGCGATGTGCCTTCTAAATGACCTCTAGTTCTGCCATACCAGGTGCACCTATTCTAGTGATCTAACCCTCTCTTGCAATCATTTCACCCTCCAGGTGAATGTCTAAAGCACAGGAACCACCAAATGACCTAAATCTCATTTCAGGATACATGTCTGGAGTACAGGAAACACATCTTGCCTTTCTGACACAGCCCTCTATCTTTGCTATGATATCCACAATGCCAATCTAGCTTTAGTTGTATTTCATTGAATCCAAGATGCCCTCAATCTTAAATTATCCCATTATTTTTATATAGTATGGAAACAAAATGTGTATTGATTAAATAGAATAATATTACAAACAGGAATTTTCTCTGAAATAACAATTTTGCCTGTTATGGTCATTCTAGCAATGGTAAACAAACAAACAAACAAAAACATATTTAGAGTCCAAAAGCTATGGCATTAGAAATTTTTTATTTAATGTAAACATTCATGAGCGCTTGCTCTCTATGAAATGGCAAAAAATTTAAAGAATAATTAACAACGCTGAAACACCAATGATAACTGTCATTCACTGATCATTCTCTACTGTGAGGTGGTATTGGATACTTTGCCAAATTATATCCTTTCAGTCTCACAACAGCTCCATTAAGATAAGCACTATTTTCATTATTGCACCATTGTGGAAATGGAGTTTTAAATTGTTTGCATAACATACCAAAGTTTTTATAACTTTGAATGTATATTGGACTTTAACAATAAAACTCCAATGCAAGTATGGTTGATTTTAATCGTCATGGTCTTAGACACTATTTTACACTTATTTGGAAACAGAATTTTACAAGATTATTTATTCTTGCAGGACATAAGATTCTGTTGTTAATCTTTAATTTTAACTACAAGCCTGAGTTTTATTACCTTTTTTCTCTGTATTCAAATGGTATTTATGCTTTATATCAGCAGTGGATTTTAATCAATCCTCTGCTATAGTATAGGCATTATAGAAAAATATCAATAAAAAATTTTAAAATAAAATATTGTATTCTACATTATAACTAAATTTAATATTCATTTAGAAACAATTTATTCTTCATAGAATGTATTCATACAGCTCATATGTGGATAAAAAGATGACTATGATGTTCAGATTTATATCCGTTTATATTTCTCTGTCCTCTGGTTTTGATATCAAGGCAATATTGACATCATATAGTTTTCCAATTATGGTTTTATTCATTAGGTTAAATTAAATTTAAATAATTGGTTTCTCAATTATTATTCTTTCTGGAAGAATATATATAAGTTGAAATGACCTGTTGCTTTTATGTTTGGTGCCAAACATATCTGAAGTCATCTGCAATGGATATGTGTATGTGTGTTTATATGTGTGTAGTTTTTGACTAACACTTGGATTGATGTCATTTCGTATGTTCTGATACTTATGAATAACTATTATTTTCAGGTTTAACTCCAGTAGCATATCTCTTATATCTTTACTCTCATAATTTCTATTCAGTTGCCTTATTGACTCCTTTACTTTATGGTGTCTCTTTATATTTTGGATGCATGCCACAAAGAAGCTACCTTCAGTTGGTTAAATTGTTTTAGAATTATTATTCAATCATTTTAATATAATACAAACTCCCATTTCCACTCTGAGATTGAAATCTCATGGTGTAAGACAGGTTGGAAATAGAATGATGAGAATGGTAGGGTCTCAAACACACTTTCAGTGTTGTGAGATTTGGGGAGGATTTGGGGAGTAGAAAATGATTCCCAGTTGAATCCATTCGTTACACACATACCTACTAAACAATCAAATCCATCAGAACCATTTTTGCTCAATGAAGATTAAGAACATATTCATGTTAAATAATCTAATTAGAGCAATTTTATGATTAAGATAAATGCACCCATACAAATTCTGTGTTTGCTTTCTCATTTTGGTTTTTATAGCCTAACTTGATGATTATAATGAAATAAAACTAGCTTGATTAAAGCAATAACCTATAAGTTATTGGGGAGAAATGGGCAAGTGATATAGCCTTCTGATTAATACCAACTTAGATATCGGTGAGATGTTCTTCTAATACCATGAAGAACTTTTTTTCCATGATATTGTAAGAGGGTCCTAAGGGTCCTGTCCTACTGAGGTGGGGCCTGGAGATACAGGAATACATCAAAGAACTTCATATGTTGATGCTTTCTCTAATGGAGTTTTTTTTAAGAAAAGAAAACAATAAAAATGAGCTTATTAATGACTTCAAAATCAGTCTTTTATCTTTATCATGACAACTCTTATGGGTTGAATTTAGATTGGTGACTTATTTCCAGTGGAAGTCTACATTGGCTATGCATCAGTGGACTTTTGATAATTTTATTATATATTAGATACATTCTATGGAAATATAATATTAATAAAAATACATGTAAAACCTTGATTATATGCATATGAAAATTAATTAAAACATTGTATGTAGATATGTGTACAAACTCTTGATTTTTGTCTAAACTGGTAGAATTTAAGCCCTTTGAATAACAATTGCTAATACTTGTAGTATCATTTTTCAATTGGTAAAAGATACTAAGTTCAACTTCTCCATTGTATCTTACAACAACATTTAGATATGTAATATGAACTATAATATCACTCACATTTAACACAGGGAAGAAAACTCAGATTGAGTGAAATTAACTCATTTGCCTAAGTTAAGGGAATTATTTATCAGAAAGCATTTGGGGTCACATTTAGCCATGACATAGAAAAATCCCACATTTTTCTGCCCGGTGACATTCTGCCTTGTACCTAGTATTGGTGGCAACACAAATGCATGTATTGAAGGAATGTAACTCAAATTCTGATAACCTTTCTTCTTTTTGCTCCCTGGGATGTGTTATTCGGGATTTATTTTAACCTTATTTTCTTTGTATTTTCATTTTTTACTTGAATTTGTCCATTTTATTTCCACTTCTAAGGCCTGACTCCCGCAAACAAGACCAATTCGCAACGTTCTCTGTTCTGCAGCTAAACCTCTTCCAGTTCGGGGGGCTCTGAGCATGCATTCCTCAGGCTCTTCAGTGCTTTCCCAGTGCCCCTGGATCAAATACGTGCATCTAACTACGGCTTTCAAAGCCCTTCACCTTCTGGCTCCGTCCATGTGCGGCCCCCCAGCCCTCACTCAAACACAAGCTCTGTCTTCAAGCTCACGTCTTTGTGTTCTAAATCTTTTCATGTCTGAGTTTTATCTTAACTCTTCATGTTTATGAAAAACCTTTGCTACTCAATGGCGAATTATGAGTAGATACCTTTTTTCTTTGTATCACTTGGTGAATAAAAGTTGTTTTAAGCTTATTTCACTTATTATTCACCTAATTCACAGGTATTGTCAATTTAATACTAATTCTTTTTCTATATTTTTATCCATTGAATTAATTGTATGTGGGAATGCCTATTAAATGTTCTTCATGCTTATTTTAAGCTTAACTGCTGATGTATCTGTTGTAAAATATATATATATATATATAGTAGATATTAAAGAATATTTGCCACCAGAGCACAAAGTTACAGATATCAAGAACATAGTATTTATAACAAAATAAGAAATAAATAATGAAAGTGTAAGTTTCAAATTATACTTTGTGAACTAATAGAAAAAATTTAAATATATTGGAAATGAAAAATAAAAATACATTTTAAATATATATATATTTTAAATTCATTTTTATTGTTAGACTTATTGGGGTGACATCTGTTAGCAAGGATTACATAGGTTTCAGGCATACAATTCTACAGTGCATTTAAATATTTTTAATGGTATGGAAATCATCTTTGGATTGTATCAATGTCAAAATCATTTAGAAATTTATGTAGTGCAATATATCAGGTTCTGTCCTTTGGAACGCACAATACAAAGTCTCTGTCTAGCATTTATTTAATTGAAAGACTATTCTGTTTTCCAGGTGTATGTTGCTTAGCTAGCTAATTGCATGGTTTAAAACCAAAGTAAAATATTTTCTAAATAATTGGCAGGGTAGAGAATGAAAATAAAGAGAAAATTTTCAGAGATGTGTTTACACACGTGTCTGAGAACTAAAAACAGTAGTCTAGCATTTAAACACATTTTTCTCTCAAAGACTATTTAAATTCTTTCAACTCTCACCATATGTGAAATATATGAGAAGAACATTCTAGTTATTCTATAGTTTTGTCACTCCAGAGGTTTTAAAGACTGATTAGTATAAAAACAATAATTTTGAAGAGAATGATAAGAAAAAAATCAAGCAATGCCTTTATAAATCAAACATTTATCTCTGGGTACACATAACTTGTATATTTATATTGTCAATTGCCACACATTATATCCCCATATGGTACATTTCTAATACAAAAGAGGTAAAGTGGAATTCTTTACTACTCTGGACTCATTCATTCTCACTTTAGTTAGAAGAGGCCCTCCCAAAGGCAGATCTGTTTATTTAAGTCTCTTGTTGACACTGTGGGTCGGGGGAAAAGAAATTTGAAAAAGGAAAACTAAATACAGAAGTTAAATTATTTTTTACTTAGTGGGAATTGAGTCCATAAAAATCCGTAACACATTGTCTGAATAGGGTAAGGATCTTAGTGTCCCTCCACCACATATTCCAAATCATAAATCACTGACTAAAACATTTAATGTCCATTTTATTAATTACATGATATATCACATTTCTGATTACTTTTATGGGGACACACTTGGGAAAGTCACTATGGAAATGATTTGCAGTTTGAAATGTTTTTCTGCTGGAGCCATACAATCAGATTTTTAAAAGTCAATTTTACTCCCTATTAGTACATATGGAAGTAGCTTTACTGGATATCGGTTATTGATGTGTTTATTTTTTTACTTCTGTGATTGCTTCCAGATTTTTATATTTTCTGTTTAAGCTAGTTAATTAATGATACACTTTTATTTTTATTTTGCATGGTTAAAAAAATAAGTTACATCCACCCATGTTGTTGCAAATGGCAGTATTTCATCTTTTCTTATAGCTGAGTAATACACTGCATTGTATATATATATATACCGTAAGTCTTAACAATAAAAAAAAGTTAGAAAAGGCAATCACCATATACCATATACCTAATATCAACCAAAATTTATATCTTCTCCCTCTCTCTCTGTATATCTGCATGCAGTCAGAGGTAAAAAGCATGTGGGGGTGTGTTGGTAGAAGTAGACGTTTTGTGAAATCTTAGAATTCACTAACAACCATGTATTTTTTACTCAAATCTGTATGCCTTGATTTGTACATATGTAGAATGCATATGTCTGTGTTAAATGTTGCATTTTAACTTAGGACAGCGAATAGAGAAGACAAAATTGAAGTCTCTGGGAAAAGCTTTCTTTTGCTTTAAATATACACAAAAACAAGGCTGAACTAATTATGAGTGGTTACATCAGCCACTGCCATTCTCATGATTAACTATCATTAAAGCCATCACTGAAATGAATGAGCTCCCAGTTAAAAGGGGCACTATTTCCTTTCTGTTAAATGACGAGGAAAAAATCAATTAGAAATGATATGTTTCCTATTTCTAAGTGCACACTAGAACATTTACAAAATATTTTATTGCTAAGCTAATTGTTGCTAAACTAAGCAATGGTTCAAGACAGAATTTTCATTATTCCCTGCAATTCTCATTTCCCTATCTTTCTCTTCTCATACTTGATTTTTTTGCTCATTTTGAAACTTCATTGTGCATCATTTATAAATATCTCCACATCATTGGTTTCAAAATGACTCTCTTTTCTTCATTTGTTTTTCACTGGGAATATATTATATAATGGAATAACATGTTTCATATAAGACAAACCCGTCTGGGGTTTTTGAAACCTTTATTAAATCTTTATTTTATCAAAGAGATCATATAGCCCCACAGTATCTTTTCTTTTAAATTTTATTTGTCTAGTAATTTAGAGATGCATTCATGTTATTAGTATTATGCCAAGCATTTATTTGTTTTTATCTATAATTGCTCTATTAGACTTGTGTTTTCCTGCTTTTATTTTCTTTCTTAAAACCTTTTTAGTAGTGAAGAATTATTATGTTAACAGATTTACTAAATATTAGATGGAAAAAAGAACTCTTAACAGTGAACTAGTCACTGCTCATCTTGTGTTATTGGAATATCACCGCCCCCTTTATCCCACACACTTTGTCCCTGTGGGGACCTCTTACACATACACAAACACTGCCACGCTTAATAATCAATATACTTTGTGTCAGGGCTGGTTCCCAGACAGCCATGTGTATATTTCTAATTAGTTACTTTATATATATCTTTGTCTTTTTAAATTAGAGTGTGGGTTACTAATCCTCTCTGCCTACATACAAATCTTTTTTATTTATTTCATTTTTTTCTAATTAGTTACTTTATATATATCTTTGTCTTTTTAAATTAGAGTGTGGGTTACTAATCCTCCCCGCCTACATAAGAATCTCCTTTATTTAAGCCACTTTATTTTATTGATGGATTCCATTATTTGACTTTTTGCTATATGTTATTATACCTTTATTTGAATCTTTATTTTATTATCATAATTTTTTAAATTTATTTTTATTGTTAGACTTATTGGGGTGACATCTGTTAGCAAGGATTCCATAGGTTTCAGGCATACAATTCTACAGTGCATTGTCAGCTTGTATATCAAGTTCACCACCTAATGTGACTTCTCTTTCCATCACCTTATATTTAGCTTCCCCCCCTCCTCTCCCACCCCCTCCCTCTTCTGCCATCACTTCTTCACTTGTCCCCAAATAAACATTAAAGTATGGATTGTGTCCATAGGTTTTTTGTTTGTTTGTTTTTTCTTTGTTGCTTTCAGTTTTGTATTCCGCATATGAGTGAAGTCATACAGTTCTTGGTTTTTTTCTGTCTGGCTTATTTCACTAAGCAATGATGATCTCCAGGTCCATCCATGTTGTTGCAAATGGCAATATTTCATCTTTTCTTACAGCTGAGTAATATTCCATTGTGTATATGTACCACAGCTTCTTTCTCCAGTCATCTGCCACCTCACACCTGTGAGAATGGCTGTTATCAACAAGACAAGGAACAACAAGTGCTGGAGAGGATGTGGAGAAAAAGGAACTCTGGTACACTGCTGGTGGGAGTGCAAACTGGTACAACCACTGTGGAAGGCAGTGTGGAGGTTCCTCAGAAAATTGGGAATGGAGCTACCATTTGACCCAGCAATCCCCCTTCTGGGG
>PVJL010018214.1:0-16492 GCA_004026885.1 Lyroderma lyra
GCGGCGGGGGGGGGGCATGGCGGGCGGCAGGGGGGCAAGCCCTCCCCAGCTGGGCACAGCCCCAGTCACCCCAGGCTCAGCGACACTCGGAGCCCCACACTTCCCAGGAGGCGGAGTCCAGTTGTGCACGAGTGCAGGGGACAAGGCAGCCCGCGCTGGGACTGATGTGACCTGCCGTGCACAGAGCCCGGGGCCTCGCGGGGGGCCCCTGACTCCCACAGGATTCCAGCCGCTATGTGTCAGCAAAAAGCACCGAGCAAATGAGGTCTCGGTAATGTCATCTGAGGACATTGCTAAGAGCAAAAGGCATTTGTAAAGCCCATTATGTTCATTATGGTGCATGGTGACCAAGCACACCACGAGCAGCGCAGCCCACTGAAGACCGACCGGCGCTGGTTCAGTCGCACCGAATTCTCGCAGGCTCCCTCCCCTGAGTCGCCTGACCGCCTAAATACGTCATTCCAATTCATGGCCGGCAGTACCCCCAAGTTAACTCGGCCAAGGAGCCATCCTCAGGGCACCCCGGCCCCTCCCTGTGAGACAGCTGTCCTCTCTACGGCGGCCTGAGGGGTTCTCTGCTTTCCCTTCTTCGGGGTCACGCCCGTGGGCTCCCCAAGGGTGACTCAGGGCTTTCGAGCACGTCCAGTAAATGTGGGAGCTGTTTGTGAGGGGACACGCCAGCCACCGTGCCAGTGGGACAGCCGTCCACCTCCGGACGGGTGGTGACGGGACCATCGACAGGTCCCATCAGGCCCCTACGTGAGTTTCCGTTCATGCGTCTCACCAAACTGGAAACGTGGCATTTCCCCCCCAAAAGCCAGTGTCTCCTAAATATTGGAAGCCTTGGCAACATGGGGTCCCCACTCCCGAGGAGTAAGACCGCTGGGCCTGCCCGGGTCCCCGCCGTCCCCACCGTCGCCCCCGCCCGCCTCCCCAGCGCCGACTCGGCTGTGGGGCCGCCTGGCCCGGGCATTGCCGTCCGTGCGGTCACGGCGGTTCTGAGATTCCATCATGGAACAAAGATGCCCCCGGTGCTCGGGACAGATGCCATCCTCACCCCCGTGACGTGCTCGTGTGGCACGCATTGTCCCCTGCCTCCCTCGGTCCCCCCCGTGCCGTCACTCCGTCCCTCCGCAGGCCCCCTCGCCCACTCGCACGGCCACCGCGCGGGCCCCGGCCCCCCGGGCTTCTCACCGGGTCCAGCATGAAGCAGTTGACCCCGTTCTCCATGGCCAGGACCAGCATGGTGGCGCTGCCGTAGAGCGCGTAGCCGGCCGCCACCAGGTTGCGGCCTGGCTGCAGGGCGTCCTTCGCAGAGGGCTCCCCCGTGGAGGTCTAGGATGAGGGAGGACACGCAACAGGTTTTTGTTTTATTTGGAGCTTTTTTGTCCCTGTTCAGCCTTTGCCTTTCTGTGTGAGCACTGGAATCTTCTATTGCCGAAATGGATTTTGATGGGGAGCTCTCTCTTAGCCGAGACGAAAGCGAAATACGTTGTGATGGCACAAGAGAACTTCCCTATGGTGGTCCCACCCTCCACGTGTTCGAAAGGAGATTATGTGCGATGCCAGACAGCACGTCACTTGGAATAACAAAGTGAAAATGAGGGTCTCCGTCCTTCAGTTACGGCCCCTGTGTCCTAAAAGAGGGGAGCGGAGGGGAGCCCAGCAGTCGGCTGAACCAGCCACCTTGTCCATTGACATAAAGGCACCGGCTCGGTCTCAGCGGCACCTGTGAGGTTTCATTTCTAAATCGAACAAGAGAGGCTGAAGCCCAGATGCGCCTCGGCCGTCGGCCTGTGCAAGCACGGACCTGCAGGTGTGTCTGCAGGTGCATCTCAGGTGCGTCTCAGGTGCGTCTCAGGTGCGTCTCAGGTGCTCTCTGCTTGCACACGCGCCCCTCCCGCACCGAGACCCGCGCACGCATGCGCACACACGGACTGCACGAGAGGGCAAGAGGCGCTCCCAACGCAGACTCAGCTGCCCAGCTCACACAGGTCCCCATGCCGCAGCAGTGTCCAGCAGTGTCCATCCCGTAAACGTGCAGGCAATGACCATTCTCAGCCACACAGCCTTGGTCACCACCGCGTAACCCAGCCAGGGCATCGTGAAGTCAGCCAAGGGCAACGGACACACAAAACGCGCTGACCACGTGCCACTGACACTTCACTTATGGACAGTGAAAATTCAATGTCATTGATGGGCCATGACTTAGTCTTCTTTAGATTTTTTCCCAGCCATGCAGGGGGTCATTTTTTGCTCACAGGCCACGCACATGAGGCTTGACAGACCCCTGATTTAGGGGACTTAAAGGACAGTTCTGACATTTATAATCTCTATTGTGGTCACACTTCCACAATTCTCAGTTCACCTGGTGTCATCACTGTTAACTATCCTGTACTGTTTCTTTTCATTTTAATTTCATTTTCTATTACAAAAGAAAGCAAGATACAGTTAAAAGTGTCCAATATCTTTCTCTTCCCACCCATGTTTTACTACATTTTCTTTTAACGACTTAACGGATCCTTGCTGTGTAGCTAATGCTGAAAGCGAATGCAAGACACACAGCTCGTCAGCCCCATGGAGGTTCGTGGGATACCGCTGGCCGACCCACCCATCATGAGACGGACTGGATGCTCAACTGAACTTCCCTTCTGATCCCAAACCAGGGGCTCCATACGTGACTTCTTACCTTTCTGTAGATGCCAAAAATAGTTCCAATGGACACGAGGCAGTCAATGTTGGAAGATCCATCCAGGGGATCGAAGCAGACCACGTATTTCCCCTAAACAACAACAAAAAAGGTGACTTGACTTTAAAAGTAAACACAGTGTTACAAAAGAGGAAGTACACTGAGGGGATAAAAACGGAAATCTAGGGGGAAAGTTCAAGAAATGTGAGGCTTATTTACACTCTGTCAGGGAAGGTATGAGTAGCACACGGAATGAAAGCAATGAGTATATACACAAATATACACACACAACATACACATACACATATATACACACAACACACACATGCATACATGCAACATATATATACACATGCACACTCATACGACATATATATACACGTGCACACAGCATATACACACATATACACACAACACACACATACACATATATACACACAACACACACATGCATACATGCAACATATATATACACATGCACACTTATATGACATATATATACACGTGCACCAGCATATACACACATATACACACAACATACACATACACATATATACACACAACACACACATGCATGCATACATGCATGCAACATATATACACATGCACACACTTATACAACATATATATACGTGCACACAGCATATATACACATATACACACAACATACACATATATGCATACAACACACATGCATACATACATGCAACATATATATACACGTGCACACACTTATACAACATATATACATGTGCACATGGCATATACACACAACATACATATATATACACATACATCACATATACACAATGCACACACATACACACACACAACACACACACACACACACACACACACACACACACACACACACCATAACAACACTATGCAGAGAAACACAACTTAGAATAGGTGTAAATGAAGGTGACAGAAAAAAGAAGTAATAACTTCCTACGCCCTCGATATAGATGGATCACAATTTTGGCTTGAGGTTCCTGGCAGCCAAAGGAAGAAGAGAAACAAGGTGAGTCATTTATTTCTCATGATTCATAAGGGAAACAGTACGTAACTCCTCAGGCAAGGCAAAGACAAGCGTGAGCTCTACGAGAAGCTGTATAGATGACACTTGGGTGGCAGTGCCCAGCTCTCAACCATACCCCGAGTGGATTTCCCTGCTGGGGTGGGACTGCCTAAGCTTCATTCTTTGAATAGGAGGGTCAGGGGTCTGCTGCAGCGGCTGACACCTGCTCTCAGGAGCTAGCTGCACATTTCTTCCAGCTCTGCTTTCAGCGACGTCAAGACTACGTATCAGGCAGCCTCGTTAAACTCCTCTTCTGGGTGCTTTTTTTCCTTCTAATTCTACTCTGTCATGTCCCCCATTCACCTCAAACAGGAAGACAGTAAGCCCTTATCAATGCACTTGTCATTTCAAGTGGGTTTTTTCATTATTAACGCCATCAGATGACGGGCATGTTCTACAAAAGCTGGCTGTACGCTTCCCTTCCCCTTTCCCACAGTGGTTTATTACTGACCGCCTACCTTGGGCCACCTATGGTGCCAGATGGCAGCATATGGATAGGAACACGCCCTGTTCTCTGCCCTCAGGAAGCAGTCAGAGTCACAGGACTCCAAAGGGACTGCACAGCTCAGTGACAGGGATCGCGAGCAGTTTAGATGGGCAGGAGAGTTGGGTGGGAAGGGTGGGAGTTTGATAAATGAAGATGAAGAGAAACAGCAGAGGACTGTGACGAGCCAGGGACACGACAATGCAAAGGCGTGGAGAGGGGTATCAGCACGTGTGAGTCCCCGGGGGAGACGGTAGTGGCGGGAGGGCAGTGAGGATGGATCTCATGTGACGGCCCGCGGGGCGGAGGGGCCTCGGCCGACTCCCAGGACCTGGCTGGGCTGACCAGCTGGAGCCACGTGAGTATTAAAGCCAGGCAGAAAGATGGTCACATTGCAGCCCCGGGGGCGACGTGCAGACCCACCCTTTCCTCGGGGTCTACGATGATGGCCTCTTTATCTTCTTCCGACACGAGAACACAGGTCGCAAAGGATGACCGTAACACGTTAATGACCAGGTCATTGGAGAGGACATCCAGCTTCTTCACTTGATCCCCCGTCACGTTGGTGGAGCCAGCAATCCCATAGCTGGAGGGAGAAAAGGCCACGAGGAGGTAAGCAGTGACCGGGACAGGTACCCACACCAAAAGTCACCCAGAAAGAAGCAAGGGGGACACTGGGAAGGAGGGGCAGGAGACACGCGGTTTGAGGACAGAAAGGGCCGTCTTCCCTCTCAGCTGGCTCCTGGGCGGAAGGAAATACCGTCGCTCCCCTGCCTGCTGCCCCCCGGTGCCAGCACACCTCTGGGGTTCCGTGCGTGTGTCGTTGTGGCCTCGAAGACTTTCTGAGATCTCCCGCCCCCCATTCCACTCCCCCATGAAATTGGATAACGGACGGCTGAGCGCTGTGCGTATATCTGGGCTTTACACCAAAGGATGGGTGCTTTTCACCTGCCCCAAGAACCAGGGTTTGCCCCCAAAGGCAGGGGTTAATGCTGGGTGAATCAGGGGAGACAGACTCTTTCTGTGCAGGAGGGGCCTGGGCTGTGAGTGAAGCCAAAGGCGTCCCTGCTTTGGGGGCTGAAAAGGTCCTAGAACAAAAGAAACGCTGACTGGCCCGCCGCCTCCTGGCACAGGGGCGGAAGCTCACGGGGAGCCAGCCGTGGGCTTGTCCGAGCGGGAGTGACAGGGCGGGACCTGGAGCTCACAGGTCTTGCAGGCCAGGGCTCTCTCGGTGGCCCCCTGGCTGCCGCTGGCTGGAGGGACAGGAGAGTCTGGGGTTTCTACTTTATTTTCAAGGCACCTCCTGCAAGTCAGTCATCCGAGTGGCCTGTCCCAACTGCGGCCTAGACTGTGAGAACGCGGGAGGAGGCGGGTTGTCACCACCTGGGTGGAATGGGGACACTGCAAGGAGAGCAAAGGTTTTAAGGGGCGGTGACAGAACCGGTGAGAGACGGGAAGCGGGACAGAAGGAGGAGACGCCAGGCGGGCACCGCGGAGCTTCTGGGACTGGGTGGCGAGGGCACCGCTGGCGCCCGGGTCAGACTGGCCACTTCGGCTCCAGAAAAGGCATTTTCTCTGAACGGAATCCGCTTGTCTCTGCACCGACACATCTGAGCCGAGGCCAGAGGCTGCCCGGCGGCCCCTGGTGCTTTGTCTGGCCCGACTCCCAGGGAGGTAACGCCGGCTGTCTCATCGCCCCACCGTCCAGGGTTCCCCACGATTGAAGCCACGTCTAATTCAGGGGCACAGGCAGGGACTGCTGGTGGGAAGAACACCGACCTCACCACCGAGACTGCTCGGGCCCCAGCGCTGCAAGCCCCGCCCTCCGCGAGCCCCGCCCCGGAGGCCCCGCCCCTCGCCGAGCCCCGCCCCCTCTGGGCCCTTTTGCTGCCTGTGGGGTGATGACCCCTCAGGGGGCCCACCGATGGGACGGCAGGCGACAGCAGAGGGCTTAGCTCAGCCCTGGGCGCCTGACGTTGGTTCCTGCTTGCTCTCTGAAGGGGGTCTCATTAGGGGTCTGCACCTACTGTGGGAGGCGTGGGGAGGGGTGTCCCAGAGATCCCCCAGGTTTCCTCCACCATCAGGACAGAGGATACGTTTTTGCCCATGTGCCCCAGCTTCCAGCACATAGTAGGTCCTCAATGAAATACTTGCTGGCTGGATGGACTCACAGAGAAGAGGAACCCGGGCCGGAAGGAGTGAGCGCAGGACCGACCGACCGCTGAGGGGGTTCCATCCCTTGGAGTGCCGGGGGGCAGCCCCTGGGAGGGTTGGGGTACCGGACGAGGCAGACGAGACCTCTGCCCTCGCGGAGCTTGTATGCTACCGACACAAAGCAGGAACCGATAAGCCGGCGCTCTTGAACGAATGAGGTCCTGTCGGAGGGTGACCGGTGCTCTGACCAGCCAGGGGACCGCTCGGGGCAGGGCTCGGACGGGTCAGGAAGGTTTCCCCGCCAAGGGGCCCCCGAAGCCGAATGACACCTCCAATGGTTCTCATTTACAACGGGAGGATGTGACAATGCCCGGAAGGAGCCCGAGGATGTCACCAGGAATGACTCCGCGGAGCAGCTGCGTGCCGGCCAGGTATCCACAGAAAACGGGGAGTTTGCTCCTCACACACCTCCAAACTGGGGGCGCACACTGCCGCCTGGCTCCACAGAGCTCCGAGGCTCGAGGAGCCCCAGGCGGGAGGGCCGGCAAGCCCAGCTCGGGCCGGTGGTGCTCCTGGGCCAGCCCACGGCCAAGGGCACGCTGGTTTCCCTGTGACTGTGCCCCGGAAGCCGAGTCCCCGCCGTCTGTTCCGTGGGACTGGACGGAAGTGGGCAGGTCCCCATGACCAGACTGCGTTCTCCGCACTCGCATCCTCAGCAGTGGCCTGAGCGGACGTGAGGGGCGCCTCCGAGGTGACGTCAGGGTCAGGGCCGCTGACCTGTCCAGCCAAGACCACCAGCCGGGTTCCTCACTGTGGCTCCAGGATCCCAAGGGGGCTCCTGCCCTTGGGTCACAGCGTGGGGACACCACCTGCTTGTCGTGGGCGTCGGGTGGGGCCGCAGGATGAACGCCGGGGGACACTCGGCACAGCTGTCGCCGAGATGACTGTCTTCCCCGCCAGCCCGTCACAGACCACGCTGCGCCACCCCCCGGCTCAGTTAGGTGCTCCCGGCCCCCCGCTGCCTTCTCTTTACCCTGCCCCCTCCACGGGGCCCTCCGCTGCTGTGGCCCGGACCCTCCACCGTCCCCCGTTGTCCGTGGAGCACACTCCAAACCAAAGCGAAAACAAGGAGGTCAATCACGCGGGGCCCCGCCAACCCCAAAGTCACGCGCGTGAGAGCTTCTCCAGGACGCGGCGTGGCGAGGCCCGGGGCTAGGAAAGTCCTGGAGAGAGCACGGAGGCGGGAAGTCACGGCAGAAACAGGGTTCCGGAGGGTCCCCGCCCGCCGCTAGCATCCTGAGCACGTCTGGGCTTCTGCCCTGTCGCCGGGCGGCCTCTGCTCACCAAGTGGCCGTGACTCACGTTTGTCACCCAGCCCGGTAGGAGGCGGCATGATGTCCCAGGGGGACTCATGTGCACAGGTCGGGGGGAAGCCGGCTTCCCCAGCTCCGACCAAGGGCAGACATCCCGCGGAAAGCCCCCTGGGGCCAATGAGCCGAGGGACACAGGGCACCGGGTAGCTTTTCCCAGAGGTTTTAAGATGCCCCCTTAGAAACAACGGGCGGCTGCCCCAAAGCACACCCCCAGGGGCCGCCCTGAGAAGCAGTGTCACCCCCACTGCGCTGGCCTGCTCTGGGTGACACACCCCGGCCTTTGCCTGGCCAAGCTCCGGGTGGACCCCAGGGGAGCCCCGCGGGGCAGGAGAGCCAGCCTGGTGCGGAAGGAGCTTCCACCAGGGCCCTGGGGAGCCGGTGGGGTGGCCCAGCCACCCGATGGGACTGCAGCAATGCCCTTCGCCCACCGCCCCCCTTCGATCGCTGCCCCGTGTGCCGTTTGCTGGGTGCAGAACCAGGCAGCAAACGGGGCGGCGGGGGTGTGGCCAAGCAGGGACAGGGACCTCAGTTTTGACTGAGCCAGTGACTCGGTCCTCCACGGTGCTTTCCCTAAGCTCACGTGATCCCAGAGGGAAGGGTGACACGGCGGGCTTTTCTCAATGGGCTGGGACTGCAGTCCGGGTGTCTCAGGTCCCTCATGGACCGTCTCTGTTTGCAGGAGGCGTGGTCAGAATGGGACACACCTGGCTCACAGCGGTCTAAGGCAGCTGTCACTGTTCTTATTAGAGCCCCCCCAGGCCCCCACTAAGTTAATGCTGGTCGAGGGGGGCGGGGTGGGGGAGGGGCTGGGAGTAGGACCTCTAAACCAGCTTTACAGTGACTCCTGGGAAGACAGCCAGTGCCGGACTGTGTCACAGGTAGCTGGCAGTAAGAGTGTCCCCAGCCTACGTCTGACTCAAGTCTCGTGGGGGATGCTAGTCCATTTGAGGTGCTGAAAACATTTAGTTCCCATTTCATTCCAATCAGGTGGTTCTGCAGCCCACGTGCATTGCATTGGGGGGCATCGTCGTGCCAGCGTTTAAGCCCCGGGGGCTGCCCCTTTGTAACCCCCCGGGACCCTAAAGCTCTCTTTCTGGAGTTCGAGCAGCAAAGACCGACCTGCGAATGTGTCTATGGTGTGTCTTACTTTTACTGTAAAGCTCACTGAAAATCTGAAAAAAAAAAAAACTCAAGTTATTTGCATTCCCACGAGGGGGAAGTCCTCAGAAGAGCAGGCCGGTTTGACCCGGAAGTCCTTGGAAATTGGGACTAACTATCAGTGTTGGTTTGAATGGGCGTCTGGGTTCTAGAACGGAGCGAGCCCTCTCGCAGCCACAGGGCCTGTGATTTGCGGTTCTGAAGCCCAGCCCTAGGCACGGGGACCAGAGCCAGGCCCACGCCTGGGGAGGACTCCCGGGACCCCCGCGATCGGCTCACTGTTTACTGTGACGTCACGCGGCGGGCAGGGGGGCCGGCGTCCCTCGGACCGGACTCGGGGGGGCCGAGCGGGGAAGCTCGCTTTCAGAAGACGCAAGCGAAGGCAGCTGGGAGGCTGATGATGACTCCACCCTCCTTCCTCCTAAAGTCCAAGGTGACACTGACTTGTTATTCATTGATTCCGAGGTAAACGACCGGCACCAGCCGTTCACCCCGCCGGGAACGTCCAAGGGTCGGATCAGAAACGGGGGGGCGGGGGCGCCGGGGCGGCTTTCCAAGGCCCCGAGGCGCAGCCCGCACCGGGGTGCTGCCCCTCGGGGTGCGCAAACGGGAGGCGCGTGCTGGCCGTGCTCCTGGGACGCAGGCCCGTGACAGTCCAGCGCCCGGAACGTGGCACAGATCACCCAGAAATGTAAAACAAGTCTGATCGGGCCTCCGAACGTTGCATGCCGCCAACTCCGCGGATTGGGGGGTAAAGAAAGCGGAACGGAGGTGACTGAGGGGACCCCAAACACAGAACCGACTCTTCTGGACACCACTCGAGCATGATGGGGGGCTTCTCGTAGCCAATCTGAGGGCGCAACGTCGTCTTAATATGTCTGTCCTGGCCTGAGATTCTGCCAGCTGACAGGCATGTGGGCAACTACTAAGGAATGAAAAGCAAAATAAATAGATAGCAGTCCCCCCCCCCCAATAAACTTCAGCCTAGGAAAACAATGATAATATTGGTACCCACTTAATGAACCCAGGTCGCCCTCACACTTGGAGATTGGCTGAGACAGTTGTCTGTGTCTCACAAGTGGGGAAACTGAGTCTCAGCTAGGCCTCGCTGGCCCAAGTTAAACAGCAGAGGCCGGGGTGGGAGCCGGGCCTCACCGCTGGCCACGAGGGCCTGCAGCAGCGCGCGCGCCTTCTGCCCCGCCGGTCCTGACTGCCCAGGCCTCTGTTTCTGTTCAGCGTTGTGTTCAATGGGGGGCCCTGCCCCTGCCTCAGCACTCGTGCTCCAGCCGTGGGGGCCACTGTTCTCGCCCCCGGCCTTCGCAATGGGCTTCCCCACGTCTTTGCTTTCCTTCTTCCAACAAGTCATCTCCAGCCCCGTCTTGCCCAGATGAATGGCTCATCGTGGCACGACCCTGCTCAAACACCGTCACCATCTCCGCCGTGCACGCCCCTAAAGTACATTCAGCCTTGCTATTGGACACTCCCCATGTGCCCACAGTGCCACGTTCACGAACACCCCACCGGTGTGCGCCACGCTGCCATCAGACTGAGGGAGCAGCCTTTCAAGAAACGTGTTGCCACGTGGCACGTCGCCTCACACGACAGCCCGGCCTGCAATGCTCTGCGGCTCTCGGCCCTGGGACCAGGGGTTCCTGCCCAGCCCGGTGCGTCACAGTCCTTGGGGGTTGGGCACCTCCGTGAAAGCCTCTTCAGGGTCTCTGTTGTGGTTTATAACTAATTCCACACTCGGGGCGTTTCTCCTGTAGCGTAAGTTCTGCGCGTTCCCATCTCCCGGCCGCTTCTAGAAGTCCGTATGTTGTGGGAGTTCAATAACGTTGTGTTGAATGGGATAGAACCATTCCGCAGGGATTTGGAAACCCGTGCAAAGGGAAGTCACCTGAACATGCGTGACGCAAAAGCCTGAAACCCCGGAGGACCGCCTTCTCCCAAGGGGATGGACGCGGAGCCGCGGGGGGACCCGGGAGCCTGAATCCTGGACTCGCGCGCCCACCTGCAGGCTGCTGACTGGCCCCGTGAGCAGACACAAGGCTGGCAACCTGCACCCCTCCTGAGAGCAGGTGCCACAAGCACCGAGATCCGACCGCAAGAACCGCTGGCCCTACGGCAATGGCCTCCTGTCATACAAATGTCCCCTCATATAAAAACTGTAACGAACAGACGAGACGTAGAGCGGGGCGAGCCGTAGCTGATTCGTAAACAATAGAGGAAGAGAGGTGTGGTTTGGTGAAAGAGCCCAACCTGGGCCACAGGCCAGGTCCCCTCATCCTCCCTGGCTTTGGGGTCCCCGTCGGCACAAAGAGGGGTGGGACCAGCTGACTTCTGAGGCTTTCAAGCTTAAAACTTTGATTCTGGAACATCCTACTAGGAGCAAGAAAAGTGGCTCAAAAGCAACTATTGGTTGATGCAGAGAGAGACCCAGCATGCTCTGCACTTAGACTCCGGGTGTCTCCCTGATGACACGTCACCGCTGAGCCCCGTAACCCAGTCCTGTGAGGTCCCTGCAAATCAGCCCTCATCTCGGTGCTGGGAGGGGACGTCGTCAGCACTAACAAGCTACTGCTGGCACGTTGGCCTTTTCATCTAGGACATCAAAGCCAGTAATGAGGGTAATTTGGAGCCCTGCCTTGAGATCTTATCTTACGGCTGCCACCGTGACAGCATGTCCTACTGAGACAGCCAGACTCTCATTTTCCCATAGGGCTGCTTAAATATTTAAGTGTCTCCGCGCTGGCCCTCCGGGTCACCTGCCCACGTGACCAGGCAGCGTCACCTATTCCACGAGTACGACGCTTTTGGAAATGGTCCAAGGCCAGTGAAATGTGCTCACACGGGGGGAGGGTAAGCCAGCGCGACCGGGCCATGCGGTGGGACACGAGGCCACAGTTGAAATGAAGGACAGTAGAATCACAGGTTCTGACATTAAAGGGTGATTATTACATATTAGTGAGTGATGAAAGCAAACTGCAGAAGAGTATGCTGAGTGTGGTCCCATTTTGCTATTTACATATGAGAAAATAACCAGTAAAGTATTAGTGGGGGACCCCTCCGCCCCAGTGGATAGAGGGAACTGTCACCTTTCCCCTGGTGTCCTTTCGCGTGCCTTGAATATTTGTCAATGAGTACAACGTACTAGGTAGTTTAGAACAATAACAACGACGATAATTTTTAAACCTGGTATCCACAACCATCTAGTCTAAAAATGTACAGGTTTTACCTAGCCAAAGTTAGCACCTTTTGTCTGGGTCTCACTGTCACTCAGGGTCCCACAGTCCCACGGAGATGCCACTATTTGAGGTTTTTAAAAGGTTGAAAAAGCAGACCTGGCATTTCCAAGTTCCTCTGGAGCTGTGAAAGGCACCGACACATTTTACAAGAGTACAGGACACGACGAGCACTCTCAGAAATGCCACCTGCTTCCCAGGGGCATGGAAAGGTGTGAGGCCACTCTGCTTGCTGTAAATTAAATTCCAAGTAAGAGTGTAACTGAGAGTATTTCCTTAGAAACGCAGTACAAAGAGGGGCCGTAGGTGAAAGGGTGGTGGAGTTGCTAGCACGCCTGTAGCAGTCCCTCTCCCGGCATCTGAAGACTAATGGGACAGACACTCCTTTCTCCAGTGCCCGCTCCAGCTGCCCCTGCTGGGGGACCAGAGCCGACCAGCTGCGCGATCGCTGTGCAGGTCAGCTGGGCGCCCCATGCACGATTCTGCGGTGTCCCTGAGTGGGAAGTGCTGGGACGAAAGGGGCAGCCTGGAGACCCGGGTTCGCACAGCTCACGCGAGGACCAGAGAAGCCGAAAGCACCTGTGCACTCCGGAATGCACCAAACGGGATTGTGGGTCTTACAAAAGCTGGACAGGAAGGTGTCCTTTGGAGCCCCATGTCCTGGGGTCCCTCCGCTACATGCAAGGTGACCCGCAGGCCTGCAGCATGGGTACACCTACCACAGAAGAGCTCCTTGGACCTGTGGCACCGTTTGTGCCCAGCGCTGTGCCCCGCAGGGCTCTGGGAGTGCGGGCCTCCTGCCGGCCTGCCCCGGGCGTCCCTGGCTGCCCACAGGACTTGTTTAGTCTCGGGACCTACTGGGTCAGAAACTCTCCGTGGGACCCCAAGTGCATTGGGAGGGAAAGAGGCACGGCGCCCGCACTTGTCTGCAGGATGCGTGGGGCCAGCGGGCCCGGTGCCCACCTGGCCAGCCCGTGTCACCGGGAGAAGGCAGAGAGGTGCCAAGGCAGCCGGCTCGGCGCGGGAGAGGGCTGCGGGATGGAGGCAGGTGCGGACGGAAGCGGCACCTCCAAGCCCAGGGAAGCGGGGACCGGGCTGGGGTGCAGCTGGGGCAACCCTGAGAGGGAGGGAGAGGGAGGGAGGGAGGCAGAGAGAGCGGGAGGGAGAGGGAGGGCCGCCCCAGCTGTCACGCGGGCAGCAGGACTGCCCGGGACCCGGCTGCCAGGACGCGCCGGCCCCACTCACAGGTGCGCGATGCCCGCCTTGCGCACGGCCGTGGAGATGGCCTTGACCGCGGTGCAGAGCGAGTTGAGCAGCTGGGTCATCTCGCCGGTGCCGCGGGCCTTCCTGCCCTCCTCCATGACGAAGCGGGTCAGGGTGACGATGTTCGTGTCGAAGGCCGCCTGGTCCGTCATGCTGGGCGCTGGGCGGCGGGGACGCGAGGACAGGGCAGAGCACGGCCGCGGGGCACCGGCAGCTTGGGGAGCGAGCTGGCCGAGACAGGTCCCCGCGGCGGGTCCTGGGGGAGCCTATAGGCGCCGGTCCCCGTCCCCGCCCCGGGAACACCTCCGCACCGGGCCCCGCCCCGCGGCGCCTCCGGATCGCTGTCGCGTCTTCCTTCCTCCCCAGCCTCGCTGTCCCCACCTCCGGCCCCGCCGCCACCTCCCCTTCCTCCGCCGGCCTCCGCGCCACGAGGGCGGCCGCTGGCGTTGCGCAACGTCCCTCTGGGCCACCTGCATTGTCACCTTTAGTCCCCACAGCGACCTGCCGCGAGGTCCCGTCAGGATTTCCCCCAAGGCCAGCCGGAAGTTCAGAAGGTTCTGTCACGTGCGCGCTGTGGCTCAGCTGGTCTCTGTGGAGGCGTCCCCTCCCCCGCCCCCCATGGCACCCCTGCCTGGCCTGCCGCCTGGCTCCCTGGGCTAACCTCAGAGGGGGATCCCCGCCCCTCACCTGTGCGATGGCCCACGTCGGGGTCCTTAGTTCAGGCCCCTCTTCTGGAGATTCCTGTCATTTCGGAGTTATTGGGGAGATTCCACATCTGCGTTCTGCAGAGGAAACGGGCAGACCCGGGGAAGTGGCTCCAAGGGACCACCCTGCGGCCACAGGCCCGGGAGCCCACCCTGCCCACGACTTGGCAGCCACAGCGCTGCTGTCCTAAGGCAGACCGTGCACTGATTCATGGGACAGCATTTACTGAGCAGCTACTATGCGCCAGGCACTGCCTGACATGCGGGGGACAGAGAGTGAACATCTGACCTCACATCTTTGCAGGAGAGACAGTCACATTACGCAAACAGTAGGCCCGTGCTTAGATGAAGCCCAAGTGCTGCAGACAAGCGAGATGGGGGTGTCTGGCGGGCCGGTTGAGTTACACGGAGGAAGGGGTCAGGGGAGAACGTCCCTGGGGAAGGGACAGCTGAGCAGAGAGATGGTGGTGTGAGGCCTGAGCAGACGGCAAGTACAAGCCCTGGGGTGAAAGCCTGGCGCCCCGTGGAGCGGACAGAGGCCAGGAGGTCCTGCATGGGAGGGGACAGGGTCGGGACAGAGGCCAGGAGGTCCTGCAGGGGAGGGGACAGGGTAGGGGGAGCAGCACGAGGGACCCCCTGTCCGCACGCCCCTAACAGCTGGAGGACAGGCAGCGCCCTGCGGTGACTGAGGGGTGGTGACCCGCCTCGGAGGCAGTGGGGGCCGTGGGACTGGCGGAATTCTGGAGTCGGGGAGGAGGCGTGAGAAGGGCCTTCGGGGTGGGATGGCCGGAAGGGCCGACTCGAGGGCCGGTTGGAGGGGCTGCACAAAGTGGGGATGCCTAGGAGCCGGCCCGGGGGACGCCGGTGGGGTCTGGGCCTCCGGAAGTCAGGGAGGCCAGGCTGGACACGAAAGCGGGGAACCCTCGCCCACGAAAGGCGTTTGGATTCGCTGACAGCCCGGAGGTGTGGCGGCATCCAGGGCCCAGTGAGGGACAGATGTCTGGAGCGGGGCTGGCCGTCGTGGGGACCTGGCTGGTGTGTGGGCGCTGGTGCCGGGCTTGTCCGACCCGGACCAGGGCGGGCGGTGGCACCACCGGGAAAGGTAGTGCCTGTCCCTTCACCGCCCGAGGTGGCAGTGAGCCCACTGCAGAGAGCAGACCCTCTGAGGGCCCGCGTGACAGTCGCGTGGGGGTGGGAGGGGCCTGGGGAGGCAGATGGTCCCTACACGCGAAGCCTGAAAGGCGGTGACGGGTGTTTTCCGCCTCGCAGCCAGTTCGAGCATCTCTGTTCAAGGCTTTGCCCTCCGCGGGCAGACGTGGGGGCTGTGACAGCTGGTGCCACCCAGCCGCGGCCCGGGCAGCCCTCCCGGTGGGAGGGGACGAGCTCCGGAGGAGGCTCAGGCAGGCCCGCGGGGCCCCCAGCCCGGCCCCCACCCCTGAGAGCTCCCCAGGGCGCAATCTCCCTGATTCCAGTCTGTTCATCTGCAAAGTGGGACTGTCGTGCTAGCCGCGGGGTGGCCGGAGTGTGACGTGACGTGACGTGACGTGACGTGACGTTGGCCGAACGCTCAGCCCTGAGGACACACGAAACACAAGGCACAGACCTTTAGCGTGGCTCCTGGCGCCTGTCACCGGCCGGGTGCCGAAGCCCTACCGCGTGCTGGGCCTCTGGGGGCGCACAGGACACACACACCTCTGTCCCGTGAGGCTCACGCTGTTGGTGGCAGAGACAGGAAATGGCAGGGGTACAAAACCACTTCGGGGCGCAATGAGTGCTGCGGGGCCCTGAGGCAGAGACCGGGGAGGCTTTCCTCGGAGGTGGCCTCTGGTTTACGACAGGGGGAGTGGGGCAGCGACGGGACACCCCAGAGACAAGGCCGCGAGCGCACAGGCGCAAAGGCCCGGCGGCGGCGACTCGAGGAAGAGCAGGCCGGCCAGTGTGGCCACGGGGGGGGGGGGGGACGGGGACGGGACACTCGGCTTCCCCTCCCGGCGGGGTGCAGAGCCGCTGCAGGGCGCAGGCTGGGCAGTGACAGGGCCTGAATGGGTGGGGTGGACCGCGAGGGGGTCCCTGCGGAAGGGGAAACCCAGCACCACAAGCGCCATCGGCCTCGGCTGGACTGTCCGTGAGGTGGGTGAGGGCTGAGGCCCCCACCCGCGTCTTCCCTCCTCCGCGAACCACTTTCACTTCCTCCGGCCGCGCCTCCTGGGACGGGCTCACGCCCTGCTTCCCGTCCTGCCCCGGGCCCGCGCCCACCCCCGTCCCGCTTCCAGGACCCCCGCCCACCCCCGTCCTGCCGCGGGCCCCCGCCCACCCCCGTCCCACTTCCAGGACCCCCTGCCCA
>PVJL010018215.1:0-16498 GCA_004026885.1 Lyroderma lyra
GCCTCCGGGTGGTCCCGAGAGGAAGCAGAGGTTTGACTGGTAAGGCCCGGCCTGATCCATGGACTTTCTCTAGGGAGGAGGATGCTGGGGTTCTTTATTTGACCTCCACTGAGCGCCCTGCTCCGTGTGGGGGCACCCATTTACTGATGAGGAAACTGTACCGTGATTTATGCTGAATCTGATACGTCTTCACATATCAATACTGTACCGTAAAGTGAATGATGGAGGTTTTTGTCCAGGCTAATGGGACATGCTCAACCTTTTACTTATTTTGGGTCCTGAACTAGTAAGGTGACCTTTATTTTTAGATTATCTCATCAGGCAATGTTACTGTTTTTAAAACTGGACTGTGGCACAGAGCCAGTTTTGCTTCCACACATCAGGTGGCTGAGACGGACTTATTCAATCCTAAATTGCATCTACCTGTCTTAGTTCTTTCCGATACCTAGGAATACCTGCTGCCAGCTCACAATGAGGAGCAATGGTCTTAAAATCTGATTGGAACCTCTAAGCATGGGTGTGCCTGGGGCTTGTCAACTCTTCCCAGGTGCCTGATCAAACTGGGCTGTTACATAGTGGCTTGGGTCTTTTCTCTGGGTTGTGCAGGTTCCCAAGAAATGACTCTTTCACCACCCACTGTGTGGGTAGAGCTGGGGCTCTTACAGCTTCTCCAGTATTTCTCCCCCATTCATCTTTTAGGTCTTCCCCCCAGGGGGATGCTGGTTTTCAAGCCTTCTGAAGTTGTGCACCATAAGCTTAGTGGCAACTCATTATCTTACTAACCCTAAGTCAGTGACAGCTCCCCCATCCCCACCTAGCTTCAGAATACCATTGTCATTGCCTCATCCTCAAAAACTCAGTTTGTGTTTTTATGTTGTTGTTCATTCCCTGAGTGGGGATTGAACCGAGGCTGTGGTGGTGAGTACGGAAACCTAGCCACTAGACCACCAGGGAACCCCAGGAACCCCTCTGCAGTTTGTTTTAAACTCTGGTTTTAGTGAGCTTCCAAACCAAGTGAGAAACATGTGTTCAGTTCACCATCTTGACCCAGAAAGACCAGGGTCACTTTTATAGTCACAGCTTGTTCAGGGTTAAGAGCAGAGGAGCCAGCCTGGCAGTACAGGCCCTGACATGATCACAGAGGTTTGGGGGAAGGAGGGTGCTCATGGTTGCTGTTCCCAGAGGAACAGCATGGAGGCCACCAACCAGTCCTGGGTATTGGAAGGGGTAGATTTGTGGAAGGCAGAGGAACAGAGGGATAGCAGGGGCCACACAGGTCGGGAGGAGCTCAGGGAACCTGGGGGGAAGTTGGTTGGGAGACAGGATAAGGCATCAGGCACAGCTTGAGGGGTCAGGAGGGCTCAGGGTGGAAAATGGGCTCCCAGAGCTTCTGTCCAAGGTACAGAAAAGGTTGCACATGACCCTGGGTATCCACTTGCAGATTGACAGGTGATTTTACTCCTGAATCCCATGGGCTCCCAGAAGAGTCCTCAGTCAGGGTGGGAGGGTGTCTGCATTTCACAGCTGTGCAGACTGAGGCGGAAGTAGCCTGTTCAAGGCCTGGAGAAAGATGAGATGGGACAAGGCCAGGATGTGGACCAGAGCAGAGAGGATGATCCAGGAGGGGTGGAAAAATGGCTCAGGGGCCCACAGAGTATCAGGAGGCCTGGTTTGAAGGAACTGCCCTTGGAGAGTCTTGGGAAGCTGGGTCCTGCCTGACTCTTCTCCCCATCCCTGAGTCTCCCTTCCTTGTAGGAACTTTGAGGTTCCTGGGGTAGAAGATAGGTCCTGCTGGCAGGTGGGTAACTGGGGGGATCATGTCTGTGCTCACTGTGCATGGCAGATGGCTGCGAGATTTTGGATGTGATGGGACTGAAGTGCCCACTGGACTGGGGTTAAACTTTGAGGTCACATGTGGCCCCATGGATCCACAAAGGCCCAGTTCTTAGTAGAGCTGCTGTTTGGGTCAGACCCACTCTGTCCACCCTGCCCAGGTCTCCTGGCTGGCCCCCTCTTTCCTCTGGCTGCCAAAGGGGACAGAGGTGTCCCAGCACCTCAGTGGGCCACAGACAATCTGAATCTCTTCTGTGTGCCTTCTCAGAGGGACCTGGGTTGAAGCCAAGTCCCAGCAGCTGTGATGATGACACACCCTGATGACACGTTTGCACTTGTGCTAGGGTGAAATCAGGCTGTTACCATTCATTCATTTTTATAAAGAAACCTTTATCAGGGAGCCTCTCTGGACTTGGTGGGAGGGGAGGCTGAACCTGTGGCATTCCACAGTGCTGTGCAAGAATTTACAATATATGTCCGTTCCAAGTTGTAACTTCTAGTCCCCCACCCCACCCCCCACCCAGTAAAAAGACCATTAACTTCCTTGGGAGTGAGGCTGCAGGTTTAGCTGAGTCCCAGTCTGCTAAGGACCACAGGAAGCAAACTGGCCCTCCCTCACTTGTCTGCCTCAGTGTTCCTGCTGTGTGGAGGAGTCACACTGAGGGGGGATTTTGGGAGGGCACCACACATTGGCAGAGAGCAGGTGGGCACGTGGCCATCAGATCCTGCAGAAACCAGAAGCCCCATCTTGTGTCCTCTAAACCTGTTATTTCAGTCACCTCCTGTCAGCATAATGGGAGTGTAAAGCCTCCACTCATGTTGAGTTTGGTAACAGGACACAGCCAATGATGAGACTTGGATGAGAATCGCAACAGCATGACTGGGGAACCATCACTTTCCATCTGTCTTTCCCCAGCAGACTTCTACCTCCTTTGGGTCAGCCATACTTGGGGAGCCAGGTCAGGCCTCACTTGGCACCACAGCTGGCAGACTAGAACGTGGTGGAGTGGTGAACTGTCTGGATGCTGGGTGCTTACTGTGTGCAGCTCATGCCGCTTCTCTGCCTCATTTGCCTCATATAAGTGGGGATACCAGCCACAGCAGCACCTCACAGGACTATTTGGAGGAATTTCACAGCACTCAGAACAGGGGCTGGCACTTGGCACACGGCCTTATAAAGAGCCTGTCTGTCAGGATGCAGCAAATACCAGCTATAGGCCAGAATCCTTTTTTTTCCCTTTCTTATCTCCAGAGGAGGAAGCTGAGGCTCAGAGACCACTTGCCTAAGGCCAGCATCCAACTCCCACAAGACCTCTGGTCTAATAGTCCTGCTCCCAGGAAGCTTTGGATGAACACAAGCCCAGGGGCAATATTCTGAATGTCGATGGAGCAGCCAATTAGGATGTCAGAAATTTCTCTGGACTGCCTCCACCCCATCCCAGCACTGCCCTCCACACTTTAGTACCCAGTCACAATATGCCAGAAGTAGTGCCGCCCAGCCGCCCTCTCACTGGCTCTGCCACGTCTCAGCCCCATCAAAGTCCCAGTCTCCATATCTGTCCTCCTGACCTTTCTGCAGTGTGACCTCTTGGGGATGAAGTCAGCTGTGGCTCAAGTGGCAAATCTTGTTACCACATACAGATGCAACCACTGTACTGCACAGGGCTTCCCCAGAATGTGGATTTGCAAAGGACCTCAGGAGAGTTCAGAAAGTGAGGAGCTGGGACCTCAGGCCTCAGCTGGCTTCGGCACCACCGATGGGCCTGAGCTGAGAGTGGGCCTGGCTTCCCTACCCAGCACTCGGGCTGATGATGTCCCTGGAGGCCTGGCCTGGGGGCGTAGGCCTGTTCCAGCCCTGAGCCTCCGCACAGGCTTCTCACCGGTGTGGATCCTCTGGTGGTGGAAAAGGGCTGGGCGCTCACGGAAGGCGCGGCCACACTGTGTGCACACGAATGGCTTTTCGCCAGTGTGGATGCGCTGGTGACTGAGCAGTACTGCGCCCTTGGCGAAGGCCTTTCCACAGTCCCCGCAGCGGAAGGGCCGCTCACCTGTATGCAACAGCTGGTGCTGCGTGAGGTTGGAGCTGTGGCTGAAGGCGCGGCCGCATTGTGCGCAGGTGAAGGGTTTCTCGCCAGTGTGCACACGCTGGTGCTTGAAGAGCGAAGAGCCCTGGCTGAAGGCGGCCCCGCAGAGTGCGCAGGCATACGGCTTCTCGCCCGTGTGCGTGCGTTCATGCTGGATCAGGTGTGAATTGCGACAGAAGCGGCGACCGCACCGCGCGCAGGCATAGGGACGCCCACCTGCATGAATCTTGCGGTGCTGGCTGAGGTTGGAGCCATGGCTGAAGGCCTTGCCACACTCGCCGCAGCGGAAGGACTTCTCCGCCGTGTGGATACGCTGGTGCCGGACGAGCGAGGAGCTGTGCCGGAAGGCCTTGCCGCAGGCCAAGCATGCATAGGGTGTCTCGCCACTGTGGATGCGCTGGTGTTGTGTCAGGTGTGACGTCTGACTAAAGGCCTTGCCGCACTGTGCACACTGGTAGGGCCGCTCCCCAGTGTGTGTGCGCAAGTGCTTGAGCAGGTCAGAGCTCTTCACAAAGACTTTGCTGCATGCCCTGCATTCAAAGGTCTTCTCCCCTGGGAGGAGGCTGGGGCTAGCCTGGAGGGCCTCCCCCAGCTCATCCCAGCTCGGGGGTTCCTGGCCAGCAGGAGGTCTCTGAGCCTCATGCCATGCTGCCCGCACTCCTTGATCCCCCGCAGTGTGACCAGCCTGGATGTTGGGGTCTCTTGGTAAGTTTCCCTCAGGGGCATCCTGCAGGTACAGCTTCTGCTGCTCAGGTGCCCTTGGCTGCTTGCCTGGCTCTGTGTGGTCTGTGAGGGCTTTCTCTGTGGGAGTGCTGCCCTTGGAAGCCCTCAGCGGGGAGGTCAGCCGCAGGCTGATGCTGGCCTCACTGCTGCCTGGGTCTAGCAGGAGCCTTTCCCAGTAGATCACGGAGACCCCTGTGGGTTTTCTTTCCTGAGATGAGGAGGTGCCCCATTGACCCTCCAGGTGTTTCCCATGTGCACTGGCAGCAGTGGTGGGTAGGACTCTAGTATCCTGGAAGGTCCTTGGCCACACTGCTTCTCCAGAAACATTTCTGTCTTCTGCCCAATGCTGGGAACCTGAAGGCAGAGAAATGGTGGATGACTGGGTCATCCTCACCAGGAAGGGGTGACCAGGGTAGGCTGAGTGGGTGGGCAAGGGGGACCCTAAAGTCTGGGTGTGGAAGCTGGGGAGAAGGGGTAGATACCCTTCCTGTATGTAGCTCACTTGTCTAGGAGACACCCCAGCCTGCTTTTGTTCTTTACAATGATGGTTACCTGATGCTATAGTTTTATTCACTAACTGTTTACTAACTGCCTCTCCCCTAGCATGGTCAACTCCACAAAGGCAGGACCAGGAGTGTCCTGGTCAGGGCTGTGCCCCAAGTGCCTGAAACAGGCCTGAGCTCTGGAAGTGTTCAAGAAATAATGAACACATGAATGAAAGAATGGCCCCACAGAGGAATTGGCAAGGTAAGACAGGGATGCTTGGAGGCCACACACCCTGACTGATGGGATTCTGAGCAGATCTCAGAATGGCCTGGGGTTGCCCTTGGAGCAACTCCTAAGGGCGGCCAAGGCTGGAGCCTCCAGGAGAGGCTAATGGTGGAAGGAGAACAGAAGGGATTCAGGTGGGAGGTAGGAGAGGAGTGTCTCCAGGAGGTAGGGGAAGGGAGGACAGAAGCTTGGCCATAGCTTGACCCCACTCACCAGGGCTGGGCTTCCTCTGGGTGTTCCTGGCTGGTGTCACATCTGTCCCACTGAGAACCCAGGGCTCCTCACCATGCTCGAGCTGGATGACTACACGGGGTTGGGAGGCAGAGAGTCCTGTGACAGAAGACAAGCAGTGAGGGGCCAGCCCCAGTTTAGGACAACCAACTGCCCAACAAATGGCAGGAGTCAGGGCTTCACAAGAAAACCGACAGGCTGCATCATAGGAATGGTATTGAGCCCAGACACAGCGGGGGGGCCACAGCCAGAGAGGGACACTCAGCCAGTGGGTGTGGGGCTGTTCACAGGCTGCCAGGAGGTAAGGGATTAGTGCTACTGGACAACCCTGGCAACAAATTAATTTTCCCATGGAGGACCCAGGGCCTTACCCAGTGAGGCCACAAGTGCGAAATTCTCCAGCATCACATGGCGATACAAGGCCCTCTGGGCTGTATCCAAGAGCCCCCACTCTTCTCGCGAGAAGTACACGGCCACATCTTCAAAGACCATCAGACCCTATAACAACAGGCAGGGGAAGACGGATGCAATCTAAGCTATGGTCATGTGATCCAGACCAAACTCCCTGTCCCAATGGCTACCTTCCCCGATGTCCCTCAGTTGTTCATCCTTCTCTCCCAGAGATCTATATATTGAACTCCCCTCACCTGTCTGGGCCTCCTCCCTGTCTAGGACTTGAGACGCTCCTGCTGAACTTGCCTGACATTTTAAGGCTGCTGCCCCAGCCTGAAGGACTGGTTGATCCCCACCAGTCTCCACAGGGGTGGCCCAAGGATGTGGTGGGCACACAAGAGCCAGTTCCTTCTATCTCCTCTTCACTTGGCTGCTACCCTCCCTTTCCTTAGCCATTTGCTAGAATTCCCCTGAGAGCTCCAGGGACTGCCAGTATCTCTTCATCTCCCTGGAAAACTAACTGCCCATCCTGGCTGAATCTGTGAAATCCCTTCCTCCTACATTTGATTCCCAGGGCCTGTCTCAGCTCAGGACACCAGGACTCTGTCTTTGAACATCTACAATTCCAGATCCACATGACGCCCCCACTCCGGGACACAGCAGACTCTTCTTGAATTTCCTCTGAAACCTGCTTTCCCTTCAAATGACTAGTTTTGTCTACAGCAGCTCCATTCTTCTGATGCTCAAACTAAGACTTAACACAGTCCTTTACTCAGGACACCTGCTCACAGCCTGCACCTGATGATCAGATTAGAATTCAACTGCTTTCCTGTTTCCACGATTCAATATGGTCCACGTGCCACCATCTCCTCCTCCCTGCACCGCCCCCTCCCCAATCAGCAAACGGTGGGATACGTTAAAAACCCTAACTTAAAGCTTTATGTCCAACCTCTGTTCAAAATCTTCCATGGCTCCCTGCGCCCTTGGAGATTGCCTTAACGCCTAAGTCTAACATTTCAGGCATACTTATCTTCTCACCAAGCTCCACGTTGAGAAGCTCAGTTGCAGAAGCACTGAAGCTGTCACTCCTCCCAGCTTTTGCACGTGCGGGACCTTTCCCTTGGAACTTCCATACGTTCCCACCTTGGCTGCCAGAAGTGGGGAACCCCACATGTGCATGCCCCACTGGCTTAGACACCGAGACCGAGTGCAAATCGAGACAAAACGTCCAGGTAAAGTCCCTCCCTGAATTGGGACTCACGTCCATGAAGGGAGGGGTCCGGGCGAGTCGCGATCTAGGGCTTCTCCTACTCACCTGTGCCACCGCAGCCATCGAAACCTGCACTTGGATCGGCCGACCCGGGCGCCCGGGTTTCTGGCCTCAGTCTGCCGGCCCGTCAAGGGCACAGCCTTCCAGGGTGTCGCCTCCAGAGCGGCCAGGGGTCCGAAGAGCACGTGGCTCTGGGAGCCGCCCGAAGGCCCCAGGGGGCTGCACACAATACAGAGAAACCGAGGCTGGGGGGCGGGGCCGCGGTCCCGGCGTGCACAAAGCGGACCTTGCACCCACGCCTTCCTCGTGCCTTCGCCTTAGGTCTCCAGAACCTCCTGAAAAACCAGCCTAACTACACGCGATCTGCCCCAACACCGGTAAGGTCCGACGCCCGGCAGCAAAGTGACAGTCCCAGACGCCGGAAGTCCAGCCCCGTCAGCTTTCATTGGCCCAGTGCGCGCAGCGTAGGTACGCGCAGCGCCTTCTGGGAAGCGTAGTTCCCGCCCACTTTCCGTGCTGGAAGCGGTGCCTTGCCCAATCTCCGGGCAACGGCTAAATACCACCGCGCGGGTTGCTGGAGGTAAGGGGATTACGGCTGAGCACCAACTTCCGTGAGGTCGTCTTGATGGCCCTCCATCTGGTGTCCTAGGGTCCTCACGCCCATCCTGGAAACTACTGAGGTTCCAGGAGACGACCCCAGCGGGGAGCACTAAGGACAAAGTTAACGTGAGAGCTGGGTTAGGAAGGGGAGGAATTAAAATTCCACCTGTGCTTCTTGGCAGTTGTGTGCCCCCGGTAGGGGTTTGACGTCTTTGTGCGTAAGTGTGAAAGAAAAAACCACAGACCCTAGATGGCGTCACTCATGCTAAAAGCCCATGATACCAAACCTAGATTTAATACCTACTCTAATTGCAGTTTCAGTCTCTCCCAGAAACATCTGGAATTTTCTGTCATGTGGACCTTCTCCATCCCTGACCCCCTAATAGAAAGAGGTAATCTGCATGATAAAACCCTTACTTTTCTCCTTCCCCAAAGAAAAGACATCCTTGCTCAAAAATCATCTTTTCTTTTCTCTGTCAATAGCTCCCTTGTCCTACCCTACTTCCTATAAAAACTTTTCATTTTGACATCAAGTTGACAATGCACTGTAGAATTGTATGCCTGGGAGTTCCCTGGTGGTGTAGTGGCTTAAGGCTTCGGCGCTGGCGCTTGTCAACGCTGCAGCCTGGGTTGATTCCCAGCCAGGGAACTACCCACATACCTAAATAAATAAATAAATAAAATAGTAAAAAAAAATTAAAAAAAAAAAAAAAAAGAATTGTATGCCTGAAACCTATGTAATCCTTGCTAACAGATGTCACCCCAATAAGTCTAACAATAAAAATGAATTAAAAAAAAAAAAGAAAAAAAATTTTTTTTCATTTTGTACAACCCCTAGAAGCACCCTTCTAGTTGCTAGATGGGATGCTGCCCAATTCATGAACTGCTTAATAAACCAAATAGGTCTTCAAATTTACTTGGTTGAATTATTTATTTATTTATTTATTTATTTTTAAAATTTTTGTATGTGGGTAGTTCCCTGGCCGGGAATCAAACCCAGGCCGCAGCGCTGACAACGCCAGCGCCAAAGCCTTAAGCCACTATACCACCAGGGAACTCCTGAATTTTTTTTTAACAAGTCCTTTTGCTATCTGAAAAATTAAATGTCAAAAGCAAAGAGGACATAGAAGATGCAAAACAACAGAAGCAAGAGGTTGGGTGGTAATGAGGATGGGGGTCATGAGCCATAGAGTGTGTACTCTGCCTCTGCAGGTGGAAGAAGCAGGGAAACATTCTCCCCAAATCCTCAGGAGTAACCTGTGATGTAACACTTTGATTGTAGTTCAATGAAGTTGATTTCACACTTCTGGCCTCCAGAATCATGAAAGTAAATTTGTGTTGTTTTATTTGTGTGTGTGTGTGTGTGTGTGTGTGTGTGTGTGTTGTAGTAATTTGTTCATAGTATTTTGGTTTTTTGGTAGTTTCCTGGCTGGGAATCGAACCCAGGCCGCGGTGTTGAAAGTGCTGAAGCCTAGCCACTACACCACCAGGGAACCCCTGTGTTGTAGTAATTTGTTACAGCAATAGGAAACCAGTACATTCCCTGCAAACCTGTAGAAAAAAATTTTGGGGGGGTTGAGGGGTAGTTCCCTGGCTTGGAATTGAATAGGAAATGAGTTTATTTGTGCCAAAGTGATGAGAATTGAAGGAAAGCAAAATTTCAGTGGATTAAGAAAATGCTCTGGAGAATGGCAGTAAGTTTTACAACTTAATTTTTACATTAGACTCAAAGGAGGACACATAACGAGTGTTCCATTAAATCCACTGGTAGCAGATTAAGGGGCCAGAAGAAAGCAAAGCAGGGAAATCTCTGGGACTGGATAAAAAGTAAAATGAAGACATACATACTTCTTTTACATTGGTGTATTTGACAGTTAATACTTAACATTTACATCACAGAGATTGTTTTGGGGGAACAAGATAACAGTGAGGGGTTCTGTGGTCTTGTGCCTGGTGCAGTTGTGCCCTGAGGGGTCCAGAAAAGGGATTACTCTCACATTCCATGAGTATGTTATTTTAGCTGTAAAAAGACAATAGACAGGCTTACTTGAGGTAAAGATTGACCTTTGTCAAGGAAGCTACAGGCCAACGATGTGACTACCCACTATGACCCGCTTTTAGTTAGGAATTCTTATGTTCAGTCCATCCTATGTGGTTAATTTCTGTCTCTGAGTTTGTAGGACCCTCCATGCTGGCCTCCTCTGAGCTTGTCATATTTAATATGTGACCTCCTTTTCATCCACACTGTGCAGCTCACTTCCTGAAACATAGAAAGTTATTCTTTAGAGGCAGGAGGGCACTTGCTCCTTTTGAGGATTTGGGGCCCTGATGTCACTGACTTTCCCATAATTTGGCATTCCTGTCACCAGCAGTAAATCCAGCTTAGTGCCTTTTTGGCAGAATTCCATTTGCAGACAGGCTAATGGGAGAAGCAGGCCCTCCTTGCATGCACCAATCCTGTGGGTTAGTCAGGGTGTCCTGTGCTGTGGTCTGGCTGAGTCCTCACCTTGCTCAAACCTCAGTGTCTGTCCTGTCCTGGAGCCTATGGAATCATTCCAAGTATGCCAGACACACGGTTGGGAAGAAGTCCTCAACCCACCCCAGGGTCATCATAGAGTGCAGGAGGGGGTGCCATCTAAGCAGAATGCATCTGTACCAGTGGGGTGAGTGTCACAGGCCAGGACCACTAGGCAGCCCAGCCCAGGCAACCCCACCCAGTGAAACATGTGCACACATCTTCAAAGCCACCTAGCTACACACTAGGGATGCATTCCTGGCTGAAGCCGTTCACATGGGAAACACAGGAGAGAAGCTTCTGATTCAGCCTGTCTCCACCAGCACCAGAAGCAGCTGATAGGGAGACACACCGAAGAAGCGGTGCAGGTGGCCTTCTTCTGATCTTTGCCTGCAGAGCCCACAACAGATCTACCATGCAGCAGGAATCTCCCCTAGCAGGAAGAAGCCACAGGGGCCTTAAAGGTGTGCTGGTGAGGAAGTCACCCTCTCTGGCCAAGGGGACTTGGGGAATGTCTGCTGGCAGCTTGGAAAGCGGCCCTGCTCTGTGGACATGGTTGGGTCTGCACATGGCACCTGTAATGTCCTGGGAACCACACCCCTCCTTACCTGGGACTGCTCCAGACTCCGTGATAATAAAGGCCAGATTGATTACCTCACCTTTGAGCCAAGGGTATGGTTGGGGAGACAGGGAACAGAAATGGGTTACTGCCCATGTGCAGAGGCAGATGTCCCAGTGGTGACATCTGCCTTTGAGGACAGGGTGGCACACTGTCTTGCTGTGTGTGTCTTGATGCCTCAAGGCCTCCAGAGAAAGACTGAGGGCTCTGCAGAAAAGAACCTGTGGCCTCCTGATTTCCCCTGAAAACTGCTCAACCTACCAACTTCCCCATTCTCTTCTGCCCTCCTTACTGAAAGGTGAGAGGAGAAAAGTCCAGAAACATCTCTTTCTCTAATAGAGGTCCTGGGCCATGTGAACAGGGGTCCAACCGTGGGGCGCACTCCACTTACCCCTGCCAGGTCCATCAATGCCACTGTTGCCGCCATTGGACCCGGGCTGTCCCTGTGGGCTCAGCCAATCCCACACTTGCACTGGGCCTTCACCCGCAAACATTCATTCATCCAGCACCAGAGAGTCCACACTGGAAAGCGGCTGTATGAGTGGGAAGGCCTTCACTCACAGCTTCCATGTGATTTGGCACCAGAAGGTAAATAATACAGACAGGCCTTATGAGTGAAGATAGTGCTGACGAGTCTTCAGCTGTATCTCCAACTTTATTAAACACCAGAAAATCCACAGTGGAGAAAGGCCTTATGAGTGAAGTGAGTATGGGAAAACCTTCATTATCAGCTCCCATCTGGTTTGGCACCAGAAAGTGCACAACACAGAAAAGCCCTCTGCATGCAGCAAGTGCAGGAAAACCTTCCAGCAGACCTCCAAGCTTATTCTGCATCAGAGGAGTCACACTGGAGAAAGACCTTATATGTGCAGCCACTGTGGGAAAGCCTTCAGCTGTCCCCTCCAACTTCATTCCACGCCAGCGAATTCACACTGGAGAAAAGCCTTATGAGTGCTCTAAATGTGGGAAGGCCTTTAGTCAAAGCTCTGCCCTCATTCAGCACCAGAAGGTTCACACCAGAGAAAGGCACTATGAGTGCAGTAAGTACAGGAAAGCCTTCAGCTACAGCTCTAACCTTGTTAAGCACCACAAAGTCCACAGTGGAAAAAGGCTTTACAAGTGCAGCCAGTGTGGGAAGGCCTTCAGTGAAAGCTCTATCCTCAGTCAGCACCAGAGAGTTCACACAGGAGAAAAGCCTTACAAGTGCAACAAATGCGGAAAAGCTTTCTGCTACAGCTCAAACCTCTCTAAGCATCAGAAGGGTCACACTGGAAAAGAACCTTTTGAGTACAGTGGATGTATGAACACCTGCAGCCAGCACTCCAGCCTCACTCAGCACCAGAGAGTCACAGCAGAGAAAGGCCTTAGGAGTGTGGTAAATGTGAATGAGCACGAGTTCAGGCTTTTTCCCTGGTCATGATAAAAGGACTCGCTCTAAAGAAAATGTCTGTGAAAGGAACCTTTGTGAGGAAGCCATCAGCCAACAATGGAAACCTGCACATACCAACACCACTACTGGAGATTGCCTTGAGTGCCAGATGTGTGGGAAGCTTTCAGGGGCTACACTGCACTTTCTAGCCAGTCATGTGCTTTGTCAGATTATGTCACTGCCTGATGCCATCTCACCTCTGTCAGCTGGCAGGTCCCCACAGCAGCATGTGCCTGTCATCTCAGCTTACTCAGGGAAGGCAGACCTTGTACTCTCTCATTCCCTGGAAGTAACCATGGTTGATGGGAGCCCTTTGGGATGGCTCATTTCCACCTCTCCCCTGTCTCCTACGGGTCAGGTATTGTCCTGACTCGGTTCCAGGAGGATCCAAATTGGAGTGTGAGGACTTCTTGAGGACATTCTCCTTCTTCATAGGCATGGCTGAATCTATATATGCCACTTATAAAGGGTCTGTCCAGCTTCTAAATTCCCTAGCCCTGGGACCACCTGACTCAAGTGTGTGATAATAAAGGCCTTACTGTTACAGCCATCTTTTGTCCTGGGGCTTCATTCATGTGTGCAAGAGACTGAGAACAGACCTGGGCTTTAACAGAGCAAAGAGGAGGAAGCGGGGTGGGCATGGGGGGCCTGACTTCAACAGCAGGATGGCAAGGAATAGCTTGCAGTCTAGTTTAATCTAATTTGCCTTGTGGCCCAAGGCCTCCTGGGACATATGGAAAGTCTCTGGGCCAAATTCTGTGTCTGAAAACCAGGACCACTTCTTGGGCCAGACTTTTTTGGGAATTCAGTATTCAATGTGGCAATTTCTAGTACTTCCTGGGCAGCAATCTTTTATTCTTGGGAATGTCCCACATTCTCCAGTAGTGTTGAGGGGCCACTGACTCCTGGGACTTGCCCATAATAAGGCCCATGGAGTTCAGAACCTATAGGAAGATATAAGATCTACTGGATGTAAGATCTATAGAAACAGGTGGGACCATAAGTGGGTGCAAAAGCAGTGGGTCTGAGGTCAGAGAACCAGAGACTGTGGCAAATGGAGGAAGTACAGCTGGTGTGCTTCTGGGCCACATTACAGCCACTCAAGGAGCTGATTGTGCTCAACTGCACATTCAGTGGCATTACATGGATGGGCTGAAGTCAGCATAGTAGAACTTATACCACAAAAATTAGCAACCAATAGCTCCCTTAAAAAAAAAAAAACAAAAAATAAAAACAAACTCAAAACAAAACCCTGAGAAACCTGATTTGCAGTGTTTGCAAAGTTTGCTGATAGTGACCTTGGCCACAGAGGAGACGGTTCTGCAGGTCTTAGGAAGTCCTACACACTCTCATCTTGTCCTCTAGAACAAGTGTGGGTGACCCTTTAGAACAGGCACAGCCAGCAGTGTGCTGCTCACTGCCCAAGTAAAGAATCCAACAGTGCTGTGGACTTCTATAGCCTTCCTGGGCTGTTCATTTCAAGGCCATCATTTCATAGGCAGGAATCAGGGGCTGAGGAGATTGCTAGTGGCCCTACCAGTATTCCAGGTAAGTGTAATGGCCATGGCCTTCATCATCTGCTAGTTTTTGCTGCCGCTGAGGTAGGGCTATCCCTGGGTATAGGGGTCAGTGATGATGGAATCAACATATGGTTGTTTGCCCATTTTCTGTTTTTTCTAGAGAAGTGAGATGTATATTTTTATGTAGAGCCTGATGATTTTATAAATGTTGAAAATTATTTCCCCAAAATTTCCATATAAAGTTTATAGGGAGATATGCTGCACATGTGTTCTGGGTCAACATTTGTGGCTCTCAGAAAATAAGCAAACCAGACCCCTAGACATGAAGGCTGTGGGCCCAGAGTTTACCCTGTAGCATGTAGCCTGGGCAGTGGCACTCATAGTGACTCCCATTCCCCTCATTCCCTGAAGGTGACCACATGAGAGATAGCATCCCAAGCAGGCTTGAGGACAGCCAAGCATGTGGCAAGTTGGCCTTAGCTCTCCCCAGCATCCCAAGGCATCAGGGTGCCCCTTTAGACTGAGGTCATCCCTTTTGGATGTAATAATTGTCTTCCATCAACATGGGGGTCTTGGGATTAAAGTCCAGCTGAACCTTGGAGCCTCAGGGTCGGTATGGATAATCAGGAGTACAGCTCCTTGTACTCACGTACTCAGCTAAGGCTACCTGTAGTGCACGGGTGGGGTCTTTAGCCTGCCTTCTGCTCTCCCCACCAGGGCACTGTGCACATCAGCCAGCATATCAGAATTTTTGTATTTCCCTGCTGATGCCAGAGAACACCAAACAAAGGAACAGGTTAAAATAACTATTTAAAGGTAAGTATCAGCTCAGGATATGTTAAGGGGAAGACATGCCAGTGTTGGAAGACCTTGCCACAGTGGGGAGAAAGGATGAGAGGCAGAGGACAGAGAGAGCCAGGGAACAGAGAGAGACCAGCCAGGGAACAAGAGTCAGGGGAGAGTAAGATGGAGTGTTAGAGATCAGAAAGACAGAAAAGAGGCATGGCTACTCAATTTGGTGCCAGGGGAACAGAAGGCACAGGTCAGGTACCAGGTGAGAGACCAGGCCCTCCCACATCTTCCTTGTACTCAGCAGGACTGGTCCCCCATGGACCTCTCATGGACTGTGAGCAGCCCTGTCTACCAGCCAGGTCTCCTTGCAGTGTTCAAGTTGGGTGACCCCACTGCAGGGAGTGAAGGCAGTAATTCTTAAGGAGACCATCTGTAACCACAGCCTAAGACTCCTTCCAAAATCCCCTTCTCAGGCCCTTCTCTGGTCTCGGCCACCAGTGCACTGCAGGCTGCATATCCAGAGGCCACAGTGGAACTCTGTGTGTTCACTAGCACATGTGTCACCTCCACTCAGAGATCTCCAGACAACTCAGACTCTACACAAAATCTAACTGCTAATCTTCCCTAAAAACATCCTCCTCCTGCCATTCTCCCGTCTCCATTCTTCCTAAACACTTGGGATAATGACCCTTCATCTCTCATATGCACTCCCCATGTGTAGCAGAAAATCCCATTGACTCCATCTTGAAAAATCTACCTGGGATTAGATAATTTCTCTCACCTTTCCTGCCTTTATTCCAAACAGGTCACCATTTTAACCACCCTGGAGAATATTGCAGCAGCATCCTCATGAATTTCCTTGCTCTCGGCACCGTCAAAAGCCCTCTCCCACTAGTGTAGTGTGTTCACTCACTATCCATTGGGATACTTGCAAAATAACGCAGATCATGGGCATCCCTCTTCTACTCAAAAATTTCTACTCAGCCCACCAAGAGCGGCAGTACTCTCCTCACGCTCTCAGTTCTCCACAGTGGGGACACGGGGCCCTTTCCCAAATGCTCTCAGGTCTCACCGCGGAGTCATTGCACATGCAGTTCTGCTTTGCCCTCTACATCTTACCATACTGGATTCTGAAATGGAGACCTCGACCTGTGAACTCTCGACCGACCTGAACGTCGAGGCCTGGAGCTCAGTGGGGAACTTAAAACACCTGGGCTCCAAGTTCAGCCGGGAGACACTTTCTCACCTGTAACTAGTCGATGGGCTCACGTTCGCAGTCCAGCGACATTTGCTGGATTCTGTCGAGTGGTTCTTGCGCCTCCATCTCCCGCTCCGTAAAGCGCACATTACGCCGAGGACGCGTATGGGCTTTGGCGGAGACCCTGACGGACACCCCAATGCGGTGCACCTCGAGGGTCCGGGGCCTCCCCTCTATGGCCGGGATCGCGGAGGCCAGACATTCGTTGGGGTAAAGGGGCATACAGGGCACAGAGGTGGGACCTCCAGACTCTCATACCTTCCCCGCTCCCCTTTCCTCGGGCCGAGAAGTCTCTTGGGCGCCGTTCACAGCCCCGCAACGCCTTCCATCTGCCCCGTGTGGATATACCACGCTGATGCCAAACAGACGGTGCGACACGAGAAGTCCCGCCCCCGCCGGCGCATCCATTCTCCAAACACATGCCTCTAGGCTATCATTGGCCAGAGTACGTAGGGGTAGT
>PVJL010018216.1:0-16509 GCA_004026885.1 Lyroderma lyra
TTCACATAGGTTCAGTAGGAGTCGTGCTTGGGCTCCCGTCGGGAGGCTCCTCGAGGGGACGGGCAGTGGCCTTTCTCTCCCTGCACATGTGGGGTTCTGAAATCGCACACGGGGCGCCGTCAGGGGCTCAGTCACCCGCAGGTCACTTGTAGGGACAGGGGATGGACTCAAATCCCGCAGTCAAGGCCGGGCGTCGTCCTGTCACCTCTCCTGGCCACGTTGCCCTGGACCGTGGTCACCTTCCCCGTGATAGGTGAGATCGGCCCATGGCCGCTGCTGGGGGGAACGTCGAAGGTCATCGCTGTCCCCGTCCTGCCTCTGAAGGACTCTGGGTTTGTGGTCCCCAAGGAGGCCCAAGGCGGTCGTAGAGATCCTCGGGGAGACCTGCTTTCCTGGAACCCACATTCTCACCTTATTTGGGAGCCTGCCATGGGCCCTGGTGACCTCACGAGAAAATGTCCCCTCCCCGCCCAGGCCGGACCAGGAGGAGAAAGGCAGCAGACGTGGCCGCTGGCTGTGGCCCCAGGCCCGGCCCCGGGGAGCGCCAGGAGGCGGGGCGCCCGGCCGGGGAGAGTCAATATTGACAGGCCTGGTGGTTCTCCTGGTCTCCACCTGGTGGCATCTCTGTCATCGGGGCCACTCCCGGAAAGGGAGGCGGGGCAGCAGGGGAATGTTTCCAGGTGGCTCCGGGGCACAAGGTCCCCTGGGAGAAGCTGGCCCTCGGGGACGGCTGAGAGCAGCCCGTGAGCAAGAAGACTCAGGCAGGGGCACCGGGAGGCCCGACGGCCACGCGGGAAGCACCCTCCTGGCAGGGTCTCCTGCCCCCCGAAGCCGCTGGCCACCCCCCCGGGGGTATCGCTGCCCCAGAGCGGTGGCACCTCACAGCACGAGTGACCGAATGCCCCCCGCCCCGCTGGCCTCGCGGACCCGCCAGCCGTGGCGCGTTTTCCCACGTCACAGAGACGGGGCTCTCCCCCGAGGGGTGCCGTCCCCCACCCTCCCACGCCTCGACCCGAGACGGCTGGGGGGCTCCACCCTCCACAATGGCCGAAACGTGCCCAGTCCCATTGGGGGCTGCTAAGGGGACTCTTGCCGTTCCCCCAGGGGCCACGGGGGCTCTTGCAGCGCTGCAGCTGCATCGGGCGTCCCCACGGGCTGGCCCTCCCTGGCTTTACGGTGGCGCCTTGTAGCTCCCCCCGCAACCCCGGATGAGGAGCCCTGAGGCCCCGGGGGACATGGGTGCGGGGACCCCGGCCTACCCTGAGCTGCAGGGCCTGCGGCCGCCTCCGTGCCCCATGTCCCCACAGAAGCGCCATCTCTGCCGGCCTCGTCTCTGCTGGGGGCCGAGGGTGACCGAGGCACCAGCCGAGCTTTCGGCCTTACGTGCGGTGACTCTGGGGCTGCGAGGGCAGCGCTGTTCTGGGGAGGGATGTGCGGGGGCGTCAGGGACACCCCCTAAACCACTGAGCGTCGTGAGGTGGGCCCGAGGACAGTGGTTGTTCTGCCCCACGAGGCCAGGGGAGGGGTAGGCCCAGTGACACACGGCCAGGCTGACCAGATGTCCCATTTGAAATGGGACAGAAAACAGGCCCTGTCCCGTCTCGGATGGCACGTCTGGTCCGCGGACGGACACCTTGAATTGAGCCCAGGGAGATGAGGCTGACGAGACGACCCGTCTGCAACGGACCAGAACCCTCGTCTCCATTTCTAAAGGGACATCGGGTCAACCTCCTCATGGGACCATGAGTGCAAAGGGGCCTCAGGGTGCAGACTGGCTCCAGAACTGCAGGCCGAAGCATCCGAACCTGCAGGGTAGCAGCAGTGACACCTTCGACAGCACCCCGCCCCCGGTGGATCCCTCGGACGCCATGCGATCACTCCGGCCTCAGTTTCCCCCTCTGTAAGATGGGGCGGGTGGGCTTTGTTTGGGCTAATCTCCAGGGCCCGGCCCGTCTCTCCGATTCCGACCCTTCTGTCCCACAGGGCTGGGAGAAAGCCGGGCCCTCCAGGGCGGCCTGTGTTGCCACCCAGAGGCCAGGAGTCAGAGGTGGGATCCAGCCCACCTTGACCTTGGGGCCAACGCAAACCCGCACACCCCAGAACAGGAGCAGAAAGGACCAAGGCACACGGGGCTGGGGCACCAGAAGGGGGTTGGGGCGGCGGCCCGGCAGCCCCCCAGAATGCTGGGGGAGGGCGGGGGTCCGGTGCAGCCCCCCTCTTGGGGCGAGGCAGGGGAGGCTGTGAGCCAGTGGTCACCTCGGCTTCAAGGAGAGGAAGGGACACCCCACAGCGATGGGTGACACCTGCCCAGGGAGTGTTTCTATCCCTCCAGGAACAGGGCTCTGTGTGGAGGCGGGGGACAGAAGTGGGGAGAAAAGGGGGGTCCTCATACATACACAGCAGCATGAGCACGACTGCTCCCCAGGGGCGGGGCTGTTCCGCTGGGGCCCGTGTCTGAGGAAGGACACACTGAGCTGGGGACGGTTCACTGCGGCCAGGGTGACACGTGCATTTCCATAGGAAGACAAGAAAGGACACTGGGCGTTCCAGGCAGAGCAGGGGTGCGTGTGCGTTTGGGGGGCTCGGGGGGAGGCTGGAAAGTTAGCCTCTGGCCGGGCTGAGGGTCTGGGAAGGTCGTCCCAGATGGCCTTAAAGCACACACGGGGGGCATCCGCGCCTGCAGGAGACCGTGCAGAGGGGACAGAAAGGTCTGGGGAAGGGAAAATCCCCGGAGACACCAGCTGGAGGGGACCGGGATGTTGCAGGTTTTCGGGGTGCATACTCAGACCCCACCTCTCTCCAGTGAGGTCCCAGCTAATTCACCTCCTCTAGAGAAATGTGGGGCTCTGCAACTTCTGCAATCAAGGCAAGGGGCCCAGTGGGGGCTGGGGGACAGAGGGGTCCAGGCTGCCGGACCGGTCAGGCCAGGTCGGCCGCAGCCCCGCCCTTGCCGTCCAGGCTTCCTGGCCGCCCGAGGTCTCCTCCCACCGGCCCCGCGGCGTGCAGATCCGGGAGGGCGCCCAGGGGGTGGCGGCCGGCAGCGCGGGCTCCTGGGCGCCGCCTCCCCTCGTGTGCCGCCAGGGGTTCCGGCAAAGCGAGTCGCGCGGAGCAGCCAGCCGGGCAGGCGGCTGGGAGTCCGGCGGCAGCGCCAGCAGAAAGGCGGCCCAAGGTACTCGGGGCGTTTGCTGGGTGGGCGGTCTCCCAGCCCCCTCTGCCCCGTGCAGCCCCGGAGGGCGGCGCTTCCTGCCCGCCCCCCACCCACCCCGGGCGGGAGCGGCCCCGAGTGCGCGGAGGTGCTGGCGGCGCATGGAGTTCCTGGGAGGGCCCGCCGGGCACGGCGCACGCGGGCGGGGAACCGCTGGGCACCCCAAACCCGGTCCCAGGGCCTGGCCTGACCCTGGGTCCCTTCCTTCCCTCAGATAAATAACCCTGTCGCTCAGAACCTGGAGGGGGCCTGGGGGGGACCTGGGGGAGGGCTGGGACTGAGCTCAGGAAGGGGCCTTGGGGGCCCCTTGGCCACATCCAGCCTGTTCCTTTTGCGGACGAGGAAACCGAGGCTCAGAGCCGGGCCGTGGGGCTCAGGTCTGGAGACCGGAACTCTGCACTTGACCCGATCAGGGCTGTGAGGGGCCTCTGCCCGGGGCCAGGAGTGCGGCAGGGCTGTTGCCAAGCGTAGAAACAAAAAACTGGGAGGAAAAGACAGAAAGAGACACAAAAAGAACCTCCCAGAACAAAGGAAGGTGGTCAGGAAGTGGGCTGCACTTCCGCCCTGGCCACAGTGGTGCTGTGGTCTGGCGCGTGACTCAGCGGGCCTTGCTGACCCTGGCCCAGATAGGGGCGTGTGTGTACACGAGTGCATGTGTGTGTGTCTGTGCACAAGTGCATGTGTGCATGTGTGTACATGAGTGTGTGCATGCGCACAAGTGTGTGTGTGTACCCGAGTGCGTGTGTGCGTGTGCACAAGTGTGTGTGTGCATGTGTGTACACAAGTGCATGTATGGGGGGTGTGTGTACACAAGTGCATGTATGGGGTGTGTGTGTACACAAGTGCATGTATGAGGTGTGTGTGTACACAAGTGCATGTATGGGGTGGTGCACAAGTGTGTGTACACAAGTGGGTGTGGGTGTGGGTGTTTGGGTGCATAAGTGTGTGTGTGTGCACGTGGGGGGGATGTGTGTGCACAAGTGTGTGTGTGTGTGCGTGTGTGTACACGAGTGGGTGTGGATATGTGCAGTGTGTCTGCGTGTGTTGGTGTGTATGCATGGGGACACTCTCTGAATCTGGACACCTGTCCCCTTACACACGATGAACTTGGACGCCGGGTGGGGAACCTTGGTTGGAGCTGTGGTGAGGAATGGTGGGAGGCCTGGAGTGTTGGGCTAGGGAACTTGAACTTGGGGATTAGGCCCCGGGGTGGGGGGCATTTTGGTGGTTTGTGAGAAGGGCACTGGTGTTACTGGGGCTGGGTTCGGAAGAACGTGGTGCTTGGCAGCAAACGATTTGGGGTGCACTAACAGTGCAGGAAGCCGGGGGAAGGACGGGGGAGGGGGAGACTGCAGAGCCAGGGGTGTCATCGGACTATTGCAGAGGGCGTGACCGGAGTAAGGGGCCGGGTAGGGGCCGGGAGCAATAGTCTGCCGGTGGGAAGGCGCTTTCTCACACGACCTCACTGAATCTCCCAACAACCTTGTGCGGGGCGCATTGATCAGAGAGGTTAAACGGCTTGTCCAGGGTCACACAGCATGTAAGCGGCGGGGCAAGGATTTGAACCCAGAGGCAGCTGGGAGGGAGCTCCCCTGGCAGCTGCAGGACTGGCAGAGGCCCGGGCAGAGGCGGAGACCACGCTGACGGAGACTTGGGCCCCGTGCTGGGCAGGTTCTGCGTCCCCTACCTCAAGGCTCCTCGTTGCGAATTTGCCGAGCGCACCCCAGGAGGTGGGGCGGGTCCTGAAGACGGTCCTGATGCCGTGGAATCCCACAGACGCCGTCCCGGGGTCCTAAGAACGGGGCCAGGACCCCTTACGATGTCATAGCATATAGAGATCCTTCCAGAGACAGTGCCTTCCACTCGTCTGTTGGTTTTGGCGCCCGGGCCCGGCTTGGTCCCGGGTGTCGGCACGGCCGGGTTTGGCACATCCTGGCCGGGCTGACGGCAGGGGCATTGGCCCGGGCAGAGCGCGGCCCCCGCTGGGGCTCCGGGCCTTTCTAGGAGACGCAGGGAGGTGGGGGCAGACGCACTCCTCGGGTGGGTCAGACCCCAAGGGCCTCCGTCCCCGCCGAACCTGTGCTGATCGCCCGTTATTCACGGACTCGGGGTGCCCTGCCCAGGGGCCCGAGAACCGTGGGAGCCGGGCCTGACGCGGGAGAGCTCCGGCAGTGTGGGGAGGGGTCTGTGGGGTTCTGGGCCCTGCTGGGGGCTTCGGGGGAAGGCGAGAAGGGGGAGACTCAGCGCATGTGCTGTGGGTGTGCCCAGACCCGATGGCACCAGCCCGGGGCCCTCCCAAGCCCGTGCCTGGCCCTCGTGAACTCCCGGTGGCCCCGGGGCGTGGGGGTCCGGCTGCCCAGGACGGAGGCCGCCCGTCAGCCGCGGGGTCGGCGTGTCTCCGCTGTGTTCGCTCCAGCCATCGCTCCGTGTTGCGCGCCAGCGTTGGCAGCCGGCCCGCGCGCTCCTGGTGGGTGACGTGGCTCGGTCCCATGGAACCGGTGTGGAAGGTGGGAGGGGGGCCTGCTCACACACGGATCTCGGGGGCCCCTCCCCGCCGCCCCTCGGGGCTGGGCCCACGGAAACGCACCAGGCGTGGCCGAGAGCTTGGCACCAGCGAGCCCAGCCCGTCCCTACCCCAGCCTTGTTGTGACAGGCGTGACCGTCGTTCCAGGTGTCCTTGGAGCCATCCGGCCCATTTCACAGAGGAGGAAGCCCGGGCTCCTCGAGGCGGAGGGGCACCCAGCCACCCAGAGGCGGGGCTGGGGCCATGTCCTCCAAGTCGGGGCCCACTTCTGCCTCTCACAGGTCACGCGTGCCCGGACCCGCCCTCTAAGTCTGCGTTTCCTCCCCCACGGTGGCCTGGGAATAATGACCCCCAGTTCGTTCATCTCGGGGGAGCTCATGGGTGGGACAAGTGGCTTCATCTGTGGTCTGGGGTCCTCCTTCCCCTTGCTGTCCTTGTCACCATGCTCGTCTTGACCGAGATTGCCCGGAGGGCAGGGACAGGTTCTCTCACCTGATTAGCATCTGTGCCAGCTCAGGGCCCCAGGGGGTGTGGTTTGAGAAGAGGGGGTGTCGTCCCTTCATCCAGGATCACGGCCCCTCGCGGAGATGACCCATCGGCAGGCAGCGTCAGGGCTGCTTCCTGTGGCTGCAGGGAGCCGGTGGGACTTGAGTTGGACCAGGAAGCACAGGCAGGCTCTGGGCAGGTGGGGGCAGCATCGAAGGGCAGGGTCTGTGACGGAGCCCAGAGCGCCGTGTCACACGTCCCGTACTGGCAAGAGGGACCTTCTGCTTGGAGGCTCCCCATCAGGGTCTGTGTCACCAGCTCCCTCAGCCCAGCTCGTCCACCAGGGAGCTGGCCCTGGGGCTCTCGGTGACTGGCAAGTCGGGGGACCATCAGCTGGGCCCCAGTGTGGTCAGGCCCAGCCGTGGGCATTTGCAGGGTCCGTCCCCCCCGCCCCCCGCCCCCGGCACAGGGACAGCCCGTGGCGCCCCGGGCATGGCCGAGCCAGGTTGGCTTGTCCTTCCGGGGACACGGATGCGGTCAGAGAGGTCATGGCGAAGGCGGGTTGGGGACACCGGCCAGGGAGACCACACCTCTTGTCTTCAGCCGGGCTGGGTTTTTAATACGGAAAAGACCAGGACGGTTTGTCAAAGCTACTCTTTCTGCCACCTGAGCAGGAGTGGAAGGGAGGGGCTCTCTCCCCAAAGGCAGGGCCTTTCTGAACAAGACAGATGCACCCGTCCCCAGAGGGGGACCCGGCGCCAGAGGGGAGGGGGTCCTCGCAAGTCTTGTTATGTTTCACCTGGACCGCCGTCAGAATCTCTAGATCTTTCTCTGGTGTCATGGTCCGTGGTGGCTTTTGGTTTTCAAGTCTTTCGGGAGCTGTGTGACATGGGCACCCTGGGTGAGGATGAGCCCCACGGTGGAGGTCGGGACTCACGGGGCCCCTGGCAGCACAGGCCCCGCCGCTGGGGGAGGGTTCTAGAACCCGTCTGCATCCGGGCACCAGCGGGCGTGGTGGGGAGAGGCTGCGTGCGGCGTCAGTGAATTTGTTTTGGAGACTCTGTCACCGCGTTTGCCCGTTGCACGATGGTGATGGACACGGACACCGTGCAGCCTGACAGCGCACCTGCCCGCCCCACGCTGAGTGCTCAGCGGTTTTGGACCAAAATATGACCTGATCCCCGTGCCCACGCTCCCTAGTCACCTGATCTCTCCCCAAGTGGCACTTTTTCCCTCGGATGAAAAAAGTCCTCAAAGAGAAACATTTTGCCCATGGGGAAGAGGTGACACAAAAAACAGCAGGAGCCCTAAAAGGCGCCAGAATGGACGAGTTCAGAACCTGCTCTGAGCCATGGGGAAAGCCTCTCGATAGGTGTATCGTGTCCAACGGAGTCCTGGGAAGGGGACGGAAGTTTAAGCCTGTGAGAATAAACACACAATTTTTTATAAATAAATTTTTTGGGTTCCCTGGATGCATAACATAAAATTGACAATTTTAACTAGATTTTTTGCTCGTCTCTTTTTTTATTGTTAAATGTGCTGGGGTGACCTTGGTTAGCACAGCCACGCGGGTTCCGGCTGCACAACCCTACCTGCACCGTCTGTGCGTTGTGCTGTGTGCTCACCCCCCAGACTCAGCTCTCCTTCCATCACCGCGTACGTGACCCCCCTCCCGCCTCTCCTGTCCCCTCCCCCCATGCCCCCAGGTCACCACTAAACTCCTGACCGTGTCCGTGAGTGTTTGTTTCTTTGTTGCTTTCAGTTTTATATTCTGCCTATGAGTGACGTCCTGTGGTTCTTGGTGTTTCCTGTCTGGCTTATTTCGCTTTGCATGATGGTCTCAGGGTCCATCCACGTTGTCACAAATGTCCCTATGTCATCTTTTCTTATGGCCGAGTACTAATACCCCATTGTGTGTATGCACCGCGGCTCCTTTATCTAGTCGGCTATCTAAGGTCATTTTGGTTACTTCCATGTCTGGCCACTGTGAACAGCACAGCGATGAACATCAGGGTACATATGTCCTTGCGGACTAAGGTTTTCGAATTTGGGGGGCCGACACCCAGAAGAGGGATTGCTGTGTTGTAAGGTGCTAGTCTTGATTTTCTGAGGAGCGTCCACACCGGCCTCCACGGCGGTCGTACCAGGGTGCACTCCCGCCGGCCCTGTGCGAGGGCCCCTTGCTCTCCACGGCCGCTCCCGCACGTGTCGTTAACATTATTAGTCTCGTAGACAAGTGTGGTTTCCATTTGCATTTCCCTGAGAGCTAGTGACGCTGAACGTTTTTCCGTGTCTCTGGTGGGTGACTGCCCTGAGCATTGCATGAGGTGACTTAAGGAGCAACCCCTCACGGGGGGCACGCTCAGTCACAGTGGCAGGGCCCTGGAGACCTAACTCCTCGGCCCCCCACCGACAGGGGGACGTGAGGTCACAAGAGCAGAGTTCAGGAGCCTTCAGGAGCTTTTGTTGCTAAGGCAGCGGCTCCCAACCTGTTCGCCGATGCGCACCCCTTGGAACCCACTTCTGTACCTGGTACCCCTCGTTTTTATAAGAGCTGTTTCTGCGTACACTTTGGTTCAGGGCCTGTCTTCGTGTAAAATAGTGGACCTGAGGTCACAAGTGAGGAAAGAAAAATGACTCCATGCAAAGTACTAACCACAGGTTTAATTTTACAATATTTGTAACAGTTAAATATTGATCATGATGATCAAGTATTAAAACATTAAATAAAAAAAAAACAACTTGAAAATAATCACGATGAAAGTCAGCACATTGACTTTTAGTCAATAACTACACTGATCTCACAGCCTGGCTACGGGCATGGTTATATGTTTGGGGAAGTTCTAGAAATGTCGCAAATGGGTTGGTCTGAAACTGCGTCATGATTGGTAGAGGAGCAGTTTGGGGGAGGGTTCATAGCCACGCCTCCACCAATCATTCGCTGATGGGATCTGACCGTGAAGTATCTATGCAACGTGATTCAAACTCAACATTTATCGTTCCGTAACGAACGTTTTGCATTTACTTTACTTGCCTTTTCGCCATGACTGACTGTTTCTCACGTCCCCCGAACCGCCCTGCACGTCCCCCAGGGTTTGTGAACCACTGCTTGGTGCTCTGGGGGGTCAGAGGCCCCCGAGGGTGCTCTGGGGGTTTAGAGGTCCCTGAGGAGCGGACGGCACGCTGAGACTTGCTCCTCAGCCACTGTGTGAGTCCAGCCAGGGCTGCGGGGGCTCGGCCTGCCCTCTGCTTGGGACTCGGTCCCAGGGGACCTCTGGGATTGTGGGGACCACAGATGTGGAGGGACCACGGAGTCTCGGACGGCCTCAGCCTCTCCGTTTCCCCAACCCCCATGACCTCTCTGTGGCCCTGCTCCCACCTTCTGAATAGCTCTAGCGTCTGCTCACCCCGGGCGAGTCACCTGCCGCTGCCCTCGCCGGGGACACCGCCATGTCCTGCCTGGACTGTATGCAATACTTCCCTAACCGACCTCAGTGTGAGCACCCCCTGCCCACCCCTCCCCGGCCACATCCATCCCCCACAAGTTACCTTTAAATAAAACAACTAAGCAAGCCCCGTGCGGGGCGTTGGGCATCTAGGTGGGCCACGCGTGCACAGGATAGTGTCAGCTGCAGGTGGCACAGGCGCCAACCCAGCGGGCAGGAGCAATGGGGGTGCTACTTCTGGGGTGCTAGGAACTCTGGAGGAAGGGTGACACCAGGGTCGTTTAGGCCATGGTTCCGTGACGTCATCCAGGCCCCGTCTCTGCTCTTCCCTGACGGTCACCCTGCGCTGCTGCAGGTGACAATGTGCTGGAACAGCTCCCCCTCTCAGAGCCAGGAAGACATTTCCGGGGATACCCCAGGAGGCCCCTCTTTGTGTGTCAGCCACCGGAGGCGCGTCCGAAGCCCACCCCCCACCTGGCACAGGGTCTGCGTTGGCTTTGGCCGTGGGGCCCCCAAGCTGGGCGGACAGGGGCTTCCCCCTGCACGGTGCACACGACGGGCATTGTGTCCGAGGGCGGGAAGGCAGAAGTGGGTGTCGCTGTGGCCAGCGGCAGTGCAGGCTGACCGCCCGGCCCGGACCCCGGCTGCAGGTTTACTGGAGACGTCACGGGCTGACTAGGCAGTGACTTTCAGGCTCCCTGAGAAGCTGTAACAGGTCGCCTGATGTCACAGTGAGGGGACTGTCCCTGTGTCTGTCCCCGCTGCAGGTCTGGCCCTGCCCACACCTGGCCTCCAGAGGACTGGCCTGGAGCCACAGTTGCGTCATTTGGCTGCTTGTCCGGGGTGGGGCAGCAGTGACGTGTACTGTCCCTCCTGAGCCCAGTCTGCCACGTCTCTCCCTGAGGTGAGAGCTGCAGGAGGCGGCCCTGGGGACAGCCAGACCCCGGAGACCCGGATGCCCAGGGCGCTCTGCGAGAGTTCGGTCAGGTGTGCCACCGGACACGAGATTCGCTTCCGGTGAAAACCGGAGGGTCCTAGAGGCAGGTTGGAAGATGCCAGAAGGTGCATGATGCAGCAGAGAAACTGTCTGGGGGAGTCTCGGGGTTCCTGTAGCCCTTCAGAAAGGGGGCCTCGCGGGGGTTTCTGTCTCGGAGGGCCGTCCACAGGCCGGGGGGGTCAGTGACCGGTGACTTCTGTGGCACCGCACCGGGCACCGGCGGGAGGGAGAAGCAACGGCATTGCAATCTGTGCTGTTACAACGGGGGGTACGTGTCGGGCTGCCTCTTTGATGGGACTGCCAGCACCCCGAGGGCAGAGACACAGTATTTTAGCTCCCTGCTGCTCCCCACCAGGTCAGTGCCCAGCACTTTCCCGGTCGGTTTTCGCTGCCTCCCTGTGTAACGGGACTCAGGCCATGCAGGGCCCGGAAGGTGCACTCCTCTGGGCGGAGGGGTCATCGGGACCCACCGAGGACCCCTGAGCTGGAGCAGCGCCACGTGCCCTGGCCTGAGCGTGCTCACTCCTTCCGGCTACTGTGACCACGTACCACAGACACGGAGACTTCCAACAGCAGCAAGGACACAGGTCTGAAGTCGGGGCGTCGCGGGCCCCGGCCCCGTCTTCACCTGTCGGGGGCGCGCTGCCCGGCTGCTGCCCGGCTGCCGGCGTTGCACGGAACCCCCGCCCCCTGTCCACTCTCTGGTCCGGCGCCCTCGCACGTCCAGCTGGGCCTGCACGGCCACGTGGCGTCCGCGCTCCGTCTCTCTGTGTCCACGGGACGATCTTCTGTGACAGCACCCGTCCCACTGAACTAGGGGCTGCCCTTCCCCAGGGTGACCTCACCTGGGCTGACGACGTCTGCAGTGACCCCGTTGCTAAGGAAGATCCCATTTCCGGGACTGGGGGTTAGGACCGCACCATGTCTGCCTGTGGAGGTCGCAGTTCAACCCAGAGCAACCACGTGAGCTCATTCACGGGCCAACGTCTCGGGGTGACGGCGAACAGTGTCCCAGGTGCTGACCGGAAGGGACAGGCATCGGCACGGGCACGTGTCCGCCATCCTCTCGGCATTCTCTAGGGGCTGTGCTCGCGCTGGGGCCCAGCGGGACACCCCAGTGGAAAACCGGCACGCTCTTGTCACTTGTCATTTCAGTAGGACACGTCGGGGAGAGGCCTCGACAGGCAGGAACGGACAGCCCATTGGGGTTCCCGGGGGACATGGAGGTGCCCCCATCCTGTGACACGTTGCATTCCTTTCCCCAGTCGACGCTTTGCCAGAAAGTTCAGAGGCAGGTGGACACCAGGTACTGAACAGCTCGCCTGTCCCCAAACCCATGCCACCTTCGTGCTGACCACTCTCCTGCCTCAGGGCCCCGCACGCGTGCGGCCAGCACGGACACGAGGGCGGCCCCGCAGGGACACGAGGGCGGCCCCGCAGGGACACGAGGGCGGCCCCGCAGGGACACGAGGGCGGCCCCGCACGGACACGAGGGCGGCCCCGCAGGGACACGAGGGCGGCCCCGCAGGGACACGAGGGCGGCCCCGCAGGGACACGAGGGCGGCCCCGCAGGGACACGAGGGCGGCCCCGCACGGACACGAGGGCGGCCCCGCACGGACACGAGGGCGGCCCCGCAGGGACACGAGGGCGGCCCCGCACGGACACGAGGGCGGCCCCGCAGGGACACGAGGGCGGCCCCGCACGGACACGAGGGCGGCCCCGCACGGACACGAGGGCAGCCCCGCACGGACACAAGGGCGGCCCTGCATGGACACGCCGACTGTCTTACGACACGACAAGCGCCGTGCACGGGCCTTTCCGGAGCTCCGTGGCGGCCGTGAGTGTGAGCGTAGTTTTGCGTGTGGCCCAGGGAGGCCACGAGGCTGGACCCCCCTCCCCCACCTTAGTGCAAAACAGCGCGACAGTCCGACCGTGCCGGAAGGCCCCTGGTGACGGCTGTCGCGGCCTCCGTGCGTCCTCGCCCCGGGACACGCGTCCTTCCCCACGCCTCCGGAGTTGCTTCCTGCACAGGCAGGTCAGTGCAGAGCGACGGCCTGCCGCCCCGTCTCTGTCCCTCGTCGTTACGGCATGCACCGCACACGCCGTGCTGTCCCACGTCCCACCTCAGTGTCCTCTCTCACGCGCATCTCGGCAATCGCTCCCGATCTGTCTGTCGGGGGGTTCTCCCTCCCTGCCCCCCAGCCACCCCTTTCCTTTAACTCGGTCGTGCGGATGCACCGCAGTGTCTTTAAGCTGGCCCTGCCGGTGGACACGGGGGTGTCCAGGCACGTGGGGGTCCGTTACAAGTACGGTGGCCGACGGGGCCTGGGCCTGTTCACGTCACACGTGGAAGATTCTGAAATGGCTTTAAATAAGCAACAGGGCTGGACACACTGGGTTCCGGGACGACGGTGGGTTGGACTGAGCAGCAGCGGTGTTTCTGGGGGTCCCTAAAACTGGGACGAGGCTGCTCCCCACCCTGGACGTCTCTCCCCAGGTCACTCTATTGTGGCTGCGTGTTGACTGCCACCGAGCAGCCCGGTTGGGCTGTTTCTCTCAGAGCAGGGGCCGCAGGGAGGGGACATCGTGCTCCTGCTCTCCGAGTTAGTGGGGAAAAGAAAAGCCCAGAAGGCTGAGTCTTTCTAGGGGACAAGGAGACGACCGTTTCCATGTGGATGTGACGGTGCCTCCTTAGCCCGTGACGAGTTGGCACCTCTGTGTGGCTTGTCTGGGGACGTGAGCGTGCAGCCCCGCCTGGTCACCTCCATGCCTGTCCCTCGTCTCTGCGGAAGGAGAAGGACCCTCTGCTGGCCGTGGCGCCGCCTGGGCGGGGGGCTTGGAGACCCGCCCCGACAAGGAACGAGACAGTCTCACGCATGACTGTGTCCCCAGGACCCACGAGGACGCACTCTTCCTGCTCTCATTGTGTAGACAAGGAAACGGACGGAGCGAAGTCACCTGACCGAGAGGCGTCACTCAGCACGTGGCGGAGCCGACGTCCGGTGCTTCCGGCTCTAGAACTTGGTGTTTTAGCCGATACACTACGCGCCGCCCGGGTCCTTTAAAACAGAGGGTGTGGGTTCCAGTTCTACCATTCCGCCTTCCCGCCTGCTACCAGTGGTGGCCTGGTGACGCTGGTGGGGACACGGGTAGGGGCGCGTCTGTGACAGCGGGCGAAGCTGTGTGACGAGGATGCACGTTTGTGGTCCTCACGGAGGCGGGGGCTGCCACACTGTGTGTGGAGTGGCGGTGGCTCCACGGTCCCCTCTTTCAGTGCCCAGACATGTAGGGAGCAACTTCTGAATGTGGCACATGGGCCAGGTGACGGGACTCACAGGCCAGGTGACAGGACGCACGGGCCAGGTGATGGGACGAGACGCACAGGCCAGGTGACGGGACGCACGCGCCAGGTGACGAGACGCACGGGCCCAGGTGACGAGACGCACGGGCCCAGGTGACGGGACGCACGGGGCCAGGTGACGGGACGCACGGGCCAGGTGACGGGACGCATGGGGCCAGGTGACGGGACGCACGGGCTAGGTGACGGGACGCACGGGGCCAGGTGACCGGAAGCAAGGGCAGGTGACATGACGAGACGCACGGGCCAGGTGACCGGACGCACGGGCCAGGTGACGGGATGCACGGGTCACGCCCTGGGCCCCCGGCCGAGCCAGGACACGGCAGTGGGGAGCCGCCGCGGCCCCTGCTGAAGGCGGCCCCGGGACGATGCGTGCGTCAGGCGGGCTCCTGGTCACTGCAGGGGCAGCGAGGCGGGCGGCTGCCCGCGGTCTCGGGCCTCTGTCTCTGCTTGGCGGAGGAAGGAAGTGAGGTGGAGGCCGTGAGCAGAGGCGTTGAGACACCTTCCTGCCCGCAGCCCCGGGTGCAGGCGACAAGGGCTGCAGCTGGGAAGGCCTGTTGGAGGCCGCGGGCTCGGTCAGGGTGGCGGGGTGGGCTGCAGGAGCCCCTCTCTCCCCTTGGCTGCACCCCATCGCAGCTTCCTCCTTCCCAGTCGTTGGGTGGGAGTGTGGGGGCTGAGGCGGGCTGTCCCCGGCGTGGGGCAGTTAGCGTCCCACTGGGAGGCAGAGCTCTCTTCCCCGGTGACAGTCGCACGGCTAAATGCGGCCCAAGCGTGGGGGCAAGGGGTCCGCAGGGCACAGGCCACCTCTGAAATCACAGCTCAGCAGCAGGACCTGCAGGCCCGGGCTTCCTGTCACAGGGAGGCTCCTCGTGTCACCCCTTGTCTTGCCCCCTCCCAGTGGGCGCACCTGTCAGCTCTGTGGTTGTCTTAGAACGACGTGGGGGAGGGGCTGCTATTTACTTGTTCTTTCTGTGCGGGTGGCAGCCACCCTCGGGCAGAGGGGTCCGGTCGGGGTGGGCCGTATTCGCACCCCTCAGCTCCCGCCCGGGATGCTCTCATGACAAGTAAGGCAGGAGCTCACCGGCGTGGAGCTTGCTGTCCTTCGTGTGCGATGGTCACTGTCGTTACCGTTCGGTCGGTGGCGTGTCCAGGGAGCTCACCGCAGCCCCGATCGCCGAGCCGGTGCTGGGAGCATCGAATGGCAACTGAGCCCAGAGCCTGGCCTGGATCTTCTGTCCCCAGGAGGTCCCAGCGCCTCGAAGGGTCTGGGCTTCGCTTGTGGGTGTTTTGCAGTAAAACGCAACCACGTGCACGAGCTCGTTAGCCGGGGGTCCTTCATCCTCTGCCGGCTTGCCCGGAGCTGGCGTCCGTCTTCCTGTCTAGTCAGCGGCCCTCTCGGCTCCTAGAGCTTCGTGAGGGGGACACCGAGAGGCCCTCAGCAGCAGAGCAGGGCCCCAGGCCTCCGCTCCCAAGTCCTGGGAAGCCGGCCGCCGTGCCCGGCAGAGCTCGGGCCCTCCGGCGGGGCTGCAGGCGTCCTGGGCATCCTCGTGGCCTTGCTGGGAGAGTCTCCAAACCCGCCACCCTCTGGGGCCACTCCGAGTCCCCCCTGTCCCCCTGGAAGCCTCTTGCGACCTCCAGCCCCGCCGCGGGCCTCTGCCACCTCACCAGTCCCACGTCGACACGGATGAGCCAGCTGGCCTGTCAGCGATCGGGGCACGCGTGTGCCCGTCTCGGGTCCTGCTCAGGGGGAGGTGGAGGCGCTCTGTGCCCCCTCCTCACCTCCTCTCCCCCTTTCTAGGGCCCGCCGCACCCCCAGCACACCCACCTCTCTCTCTCTCCGTCCTCAGGTTCTGAAAAGACTTGCAGACAACTGACACGCCCGGATGGCTGCGCCCCACCCGAGGGCGCTCTCGAGAGACCGGGGACCTGCCCAGGACCCGGAGGGGACTGGGGCCTGCCTGGGTCCCCTGGAGGACCCGGGGGGGAAGGAGACCCAGGAGCTGGCGCGGGCAGAGCTGACCATGCTGAGGAAGGCCCAGGAATTCTTCCAGACCTTCGACGCGGAGGGCAAGGGCTTCATCGCCAGGACAGACATGCAGGTACGAGGAAGGCCCGCCGGCCTGGGGCTCCCTGTCCCGGGTGAGAACTTGCCCCGTCAGAGGTGACGTCCTTTAACAGAAAAGAGGCCACATCTCCCGGCTCCTCCTTTTTCGGGCTCTTCCTTGCTGCCGTCCCCGGGGGGTCATTCCTAGGCTGACCAGGCATCCCCGTTTCAAACAGGACAGCAAACAACGGTCCTGTCCCGTCTCACACGGTACGTCTGCTGACATCCGACCTCAGCCCAGTGAGGCGAGGCTGAGCAGAGGACGCCCCACTGGGCATTGGGATGTGCTGCTGCCTCCTGCTCCGTTTAAACCGGGGCGTCCGGTCAGCCTCCCAGCGCTCCCCGCTCCTAGCAGGTGGATGAACTGGGGGAAACACCCAGCAGAGCC
>PVJL010018217.1:0-16487 GCA_004026885.1 Lyroderma lyra
CTATTCCCAATTTCAAAGTAATCCATAAAACAATGGTTAGACTAATCTTAACAGTAACCTTAAATTTAATCACAACCTCAACCCAAACTTTAAATGGAAACATAACAATAACCCTATCGATAACACTAAACATAAACTCAGCCTTAACCCTAAACCTAGACTGTAAAATGAACCTAACACTATCCTTATACTTAATTAAAAACATAACCTCAAACCTAAATCTTAGTAAAAAAAAAATTCATTTTATATTTTCATCCTAATCTCTCAATTTATTCTTATCCTACACTAACACTAACCATCATCACAAAATGAGTTCTGAACCTAAACTCATTCTAACATTTTCCTAACTTTAAGCTTACACAAAATGTAGTCCTAAGTGTAATCTGGCCAGTAAATGGAAACAGAAATCTAACCCCACTCTCACACCAAACTCAAAACCTCACCTTAAACTTAACTTAAAACATAACCCTTAATATATAACTGTAAACCTAACCCTAACCACAGCCCTTACTCTTACCCTTAATTTATCCCCAATTGAGAGCCAATCCCTTCCTCAAAGCTTACTGTAAAATACTACTTCTTATCAACCTCTCAATTGAACCATGAATAAAAGAAAAAGACCTAAATTTAAACACAATATCTAACCTTAAACACAATCAGACCTTTTGTTCTGCTGCTAACCCTAATAATAAAATCAAACCTAACCTTATCTTTAACCCCTAGCCTAACTCAAAATCTAAACCATAACGTCTACGTAAAGCTAAAGCTAGGTTTCCCTACAGCCCCTATCTTGGTCTTAAACCTACACCACCCCTAATTAAAAACTAAAAAAATAACATCAAACCTAACTCTAACCCTAAACCTAACCCTAAATATTATGCTAACCATAGCTAGTTACCTGAACCTAACATGGTTTCTAACCTCATCAGAAACTAAGTACATACCTAAACCTACCCATTACATAACCTGTGCTGTCCCTTAAACCAAATTCTAGAAATAACAATAAGCCTAATCATAACAGTAATTGAGAGTGAAACCCGAACTTCAAATGTCAATATAACCCTAATCTTAACCCTAATTCTAATGACCAACTGAACGCTAACCCTAACATTAGTTATAACGCTGACTCTAACTGATACCACCCACCTAAAAAGAGCAATAAACCTGAAGATCAGTCCAACAAATACCGTAGTGTGTATGTTAATCCTAACCTCAATGCTGAGAAGCAACTTAACACAGGGGCTTAGGGACCTATACTCTGACAAACACAAGAAGGTAAAAGAAATTGAAATTTCTTTTGCTTTGCAGAAGCTTTTGAGTTTGATATAGTCCCATTCATTTATTTTTGCTTATACTTCCCTTGCCTTTGAGGACTGGTTCATGAAGTTTTCCTTCAGTCCTAGGTCTGTAAGTTTAGTACCAATGTCTTCTTCTATACAGTGTATTGTTATCGGACTTATATGAATGTCTTTAATCTTTTTTGAGTTAATTGTTGAAGGAATATTACTCAGCTATAAGAAAAGATGAAATATTGTCATTTGTAACAACACGGATGGAACTGGAGATCATCATGCTTAGAGAAATAAGCCACACAGAAAAATCAAAGAACTGTATGACTTCACTCTTATGTGGAATATAAAACTGAAAGCAAAGAAAAAATGAAATGAACAAACAAATATCCCATGGACACAATCAATAATTTAATGATTATTTGGGGATGAGTGGGTTAGGGAGGGGAGAAAAGCGAGGGGCTGGGAGAGGAGGGGGCGAAGCTAAATATAAGGTGATGTAAAGAGACGTCGCATTAGGTGGTGAACTGATTATACATCAAGTTGACAATGCACAGTAGAATTGTATGCCTGAAACCTATGTAATCATTGCAAACAGATGTCACACCAATAAGTCTATCAATAAAAATGAATAGAAATAAATAAATAAATAAATAAATAAACGCTGAAAAAAAAGAAATTTAAGAATGCACAAAGAAATGCAGAGATTTTATATTCATACATGGGACGAATGTACCTCATTGAAATGGTCATGTTACACAAAGGAATGAACAGCTTTAATGCCATTCCCATCAAAATTCCAATGATAGATTTTTGAAAAATTTCAAGAAAAACATCAACAGATTCGTATGGAATCTAAAGAGACCCCAAATAACCACAGGCATCCGAAGGAAAAAAACAATAATGGTGAAGGTTTCACACTCTTTGACTTCAATCTATAACACACAATGACAAGAATATAAGCAGCAGGGTATTGGCAGAAATATAGGCACACACACACCAATGAAGAAAAACTGAAAATCCAGAAGTAATCCCACATATATATGTGAAGATTGTCTTTTATGGAAAGCCAAAAATGTAACATGAAGCAAAGAAACCATTTTCCATAAACGGTGCTAGGGAATGGAGAATATCACAGGCAAAAGAGTGAAATTAGACTGACAGTTTTCAACATATACCAAAATTAACTAACACTGGACCAAAGACCTAAACATGCTACCAATAATGATAAATTGCATAAAGAAAGCGTAGGTCCCAAACCTGTAGACCTTGCTACAGAAAGAGTTTTATGAATGTTATCCCAAAGGCAAGGGAAGTAAAAGTCAAAAGAATTGAATGGGACTGTACCCAACGTAAAAGCTTCAGCACAGCCAAAGAAACCATCAAGAAACAAAAAGGATACCGACAGAGTGGGAGAAGACATTTGCAAGCAATGACTGAAAGTGGGTTAAAACCTAAAGTATATAAAATGTTCCTTGAACTCAACAACAGACAAACACACAATCCCATGTACACATGGGCACAGGACTTGGACAGACACTTTCCCCAAGAAGACAGATTAATCAAACACCCGAGTGATAACATACAAAATGTTTAAGTGCACTGGCTATTAGAGAAATGCCATGAACTACCACTTCATACCTGTTATTAATAGAAAGGCTATGATCCACAAGACAAGTAATAATGAGTGTTGGAGAGGCTGTGGAAATAAAGAACTCTCATATGCTGCAGGTGGGCATGTCAATTGGCAGAAACGATGGAAAACAGTACAGAGGTTCCCCAGAAAGTTAAGAATAAATATACCATACAACCAAGCAATCCCTTCTCTGGGTATCCACCCTCCAAATCTGAAAACATGTACTCATAGAGATATACGTACCCCTGTATTCCTTGCACTACAAGTTATGGTGGTCAAGACATATCAAAAACCCACATTTTCTTCAACAATTGATTGAATGCAGGAGATGTGGTACAAACACCCAGTGAAACACTACTCCCCCAGAAATAAAGATGAATCACTGCCGAATGTGACAACATGGATGGGTCTGGAGATTAGCATGCTAAGGGAAATAAATCAAATAGAAGTAGCTCGGAACCATTGAACTTCACTCCTTCTTGGGATGTGAAAATGAAAGCAACAAAGAAAAATCCAAAAACTCATAATATAGACAGCACATTAGTGGTTGCAAGAATGTAAGGAAAAAGAGAGGTGGTAGAAGAGGAAAGGGGTGTGTCAAAAATAGGGGGAAGGAAGAAGTGCCTCTGGGTGCTGAACGCACAATGCAATATATGAATATGAATTCTGTATTGTAGAAATTCACACTGGAAATGTAGTGTAACTAATCAAAGTCACTGTCATTAATTTAATACATAAATAAAAAATTCAAACCATAAACATGGCCTAAATTACAAAGAAACCCCAAACATAATCCAACACCAAATCCAAACCTAATTTGAAACAGAAACCTCAGCTTTACTATAATCTGAACCCTAACTCTAAATCTCTTAATATACTCTAGAAATAATCCTAAAATGAAATATGTTAAACCGAGCCCTAGTGGAAAACCTGAGCATTCCTATAACAGTATCCCTGAAAGGAACCCATAGTCGCTTTTACTGGAAACCAAACCCCAAATCGAATGGAAAAGAAACACTGACCTCCAAGCTAAATCTCACCCTAACCCTAAAAACTGAATCATAAACTGAAATCTGCACAGCATCATTAAACCGGCCCTTCTCCTACCCTATCTTAAAACCTAACTCCAACCTCAAAGGTAACTCGAGGCCTAAGTATATAACTACCTCTAATCATTAACTCACCCAAACTCTAACCCAAGGATATGCCTAACGAAAAACCTAAGTGTATCCTCAAACTTTACCTCACTCTATCAATATCCCTTCTACCCAGAGTTCTCATTTCAATGTTTTTAATACCCTAACCTCAAAGCTTCTTCAAACCCAACCCAAACTCTTGACCTGAACCTAACCTGAAACCTAACACATAGCCTAACTCAAGGATGGATCCTTACACCAATCATAACCACAATAGTACACATACCTCTCACTCCCAACTTTACATACCCTGAACACTAACCACAATATTAACAAAACCTCTGACCTCAAAGCTAACTCTAAGGCTAACACCAAAGCTGAAGCAGCGCAGAATCTTATCCTTAACACAAATCCTAAATTTACCTCTAAACCTCTCCCAGGGTCACAGCTCCCATCTACATCGCATTATGGAACTCACAGTCATGACAGTTCTATTGTCTCCTGATTGGCTCTGGGGCCGCAAGACATCAAGGCCCTTGATACAACCTCGGGACCCCAATTGGATGGCCCTGCAACTGTGACATCGCGGTCAGCCAATATTCTGATTATAGGTCCCTGGCGCTTTGAACTTTCCATCAAGGAGGGTGGGTGCGCCCTGCAAGGGCTGTCTGCCTGCATCAGCCTGGGATCCGGTGGCCCAAGTGTGCTCCTGTTGGGGCCAAACCGCCTCTCCATGCCTCTGCTCTCACCAGGGTCCTGAGGTTTTCAAAGGGATAATTTTGATGTATAACTTCATACCTATTTCAAGGCATTGCTTGATCCCAGATATTTCAGAGTAAAAGGGTGGTTTCTTCTGGTCAATTACGAACGTACTTTTGTCTGTTTTACCCTATACTTAGTGGTTGAGTGGCTGGGACCATAATACATGATGAACAGGCAGCCGTTCTCTTGCGGAGGAATTTTAGGTGTGTATAACATGAACTCAACTTACTGTCTCTCTGTATGTTCTGTGAGATAGGTGAGCGTATATTTTGCAGTGGCAACCCCTCCTTTAACTGTACTCACACCACTGAACTGTTTTCCTAAGTGAAGAAGGGAGGCGGTAGTGCGTGTGGACAGCAAGGATACAATGCACTTTGATTATGATTTACACTTGACTGTTCAAAATACTCGAGTGATTTTGCCTGCATCCTTCTAGAATATTTAAAATAGAAGCCTCTGGTATTTTTTTTTATTTATGATTTGTATTCTACTCAGAATTATAGTAAGTATTTCAGAAATACTCTTACACAACTAAAATACAGAATGGAACCTTGAGATAATGGGAAAAAGAGTTTCATGCGCATTATTATGCATTTTATAGGTGATTGTCTTTTGTGGTCGGGGAAGAAGAAAGAAAGTGTTGGCATTTGTGTGTGTTATCTTGATGGGAAGTCATCCTCTCAATCCTGATCTGATAATTGTAAAGAGATTTGAGAGTTGAGAAGTAATTCTTGAAAACCTGAGAGAAGACTGAGTAGTGAGATCTATGATGACCATTTGAATAGATTATGTGCGTTCAGGCCCCATTGCTGCTTCTAGGTAAATGGAAAGTTAAAAACACTTTTGATGATCTCAAATGCCAATGTGGTGGCAAAAATTAAAAAAAAAAGGAATTAGTTTTAAAATTATCCCATACACAATACCTAACTCAATGACGAACCTAACACTAAACTTAATCATAAATGAACCCTAAACCCAAACCTTACCCTAAGTTTTAAAGGAACTCATAATGGAATCTTAACCTTATCCCTAGGTTTAAATTTAACCCTAAACCTTGCCTATTCTCTAACATTAACCATGAACTCAATCCTAATTTACACCCTTACCCTGGAGTCAAAGCAAACCCTAACCCTAAACCTAAAACAAAATCTACTTGGAACATGAACCATGAACATAACCAAAATCCCTAAGCATAACCCTAAACCTAACCCTGGGCGTCAACATCATCTTGGCCCTCACGCTAACCAGCACCTGATCGTAAACTTAACCTCACAACTAAACTTATCTCTAATCACCATCCTAAGGGAAAGGTTCACACTTACCCTAAACCTAAGCTCAATGGGAGTCCTAAAACTAAACATACACCTGAAACTTAAAAGAAATTTTAACCCAAAATCGAACGTCACACCTCACTCTAAAGTTCATCCTACCCCTTCACTACATTGTGCACCAACCATAACCCCAGCATATAACCTACAAAGAACACTAAACCTAATCCCAATTTCAAAGTAACCCATAAAACAATGGTTAGCCTAATCTTACCAGCAATCTTAAATTTAATCACAACCTCAACCCAAACTTTAAATGGGAACATAACAAGAACCCTATCCATAACACTAATCATAAACTCAGCCTTACCCCTAAACCTAGGCTGTAAAATGAACCTAACACTATCCTTATACTTAATTAAAAACATAACCACAAACCTAAACCTTAGCAAAAAAAATTCATTTTAAATTTTCATCCTAATCTCACAATTTATTCTTATCCTACACTAACACTATCCATCATCTCAAAATCAGTTCTGAACCTAAATTCATTCTAACATTTACCTAACTTGAAGCTTACCCCAAACTCAATCCTAAGTGTCATATGGCCCCTAAATGGAAACACAAAATCTAACCCCACTGTCATTCCAAACTCAAAATCTCACCTTAAACTTAATTTAAAACATAACCCTTAATATATAAATGTAAACTTAAACCTAAACACAGCCCTTACTCTAACCCTAACGTTATCCCCAATTGCGAGCCAACCCCTGACTCAAAGCTTACTGTAAAACACTACTTCTTACCTACCTCTCAATTGAACCATGAATAAAACAAAAAGACCTAAACTTAAACACAAACTCTAACCTTAAACACAACCGGATCTTTTGTTCTACTGCTATCCCTAATAATAAAATCAAACCTAACCTTACCTTTAACCCTTACCCTAACTGAAAATCTAAACCATTACGTCTACGTAAAGCTAAAGCTGGGCTTCCCTACAGCCCCTATCTTGGTCTTAAACATACACCACCTCTAATTAAAAACTAAAAAAATAACCTCAAACCAAATTCTAAGCCTAAACGTAATCCTAGATATTATGCTAACCATAGCTAGTTACCTGAACCTCACATGGTTTCTAACCTCATCAGAAACTAAGCACATACCTAAACCTACCCATTACATAACCTGTGCTTTCCCTTAAACCAAATTATAGAAATAACAATAACCCTAATCATAACAGTAATTTAGAGTGAAACCCGAAATTCAAAAGTCAATATAACCCTAATCTTAAACTTAATTCTGACTTCACTCATATATGGAATATAAAACTGAAAGTAAAGAAAAAACGAAATGAACAAACAAATAACCCATGGACGCAATACATAATTTAATGATTATTTGGGGACCAGTGGGTAAGGGACGGGAAAAAGGGGAGGGGCTGGGAGAGGAGGGGGCGAAGCTAAATATAAGGTGATGTAAAGAGACATCGCATTAGGTGGTGAACTGAATATACATCAATTTGACAATGCACAGTAGAATAGTATGCCTGAACCCTATGATATCCTTGCTAACAGATGTCACACCAATAATTCTATCAATAGAGGGGTCACATTAGGTGGTGAACTTATTATGCATCAAGTTGACAATGCACTGTGGAATTGTATGCCTGAAACCTATATAATCCTTGCTAACAGATGTCACCCCAATAAGTCTAACAATAAAAATGATATAAAAAAATGAATAGAAATAATTGAATAAATAAACGCTAAAAAAAATTGAAGAAGGCACAAAGAAATGCAGAGATTTTATATTCATAAATGTGACGAATGAACCTCATTGAAATGGTCATGCTTCACAAAACAATGAATAGATTTAATGCCACCCCCATCAAAATTCCAATGACAGTTTTTTGAAAAATTTCAAGAAAAATATCAACAGATTTCTATGGAATCTAAAGAGACCCCAAATAACCACAGGCCTCCGAAGGAATAAAACAATAATGGTGAATGTTTCAAACACTTTGATTTCAATCTATAACACACAATGACAATAACATAAGCAGCAGGGTATTGGCAGAAATATAGGCACACACACACCAATGAAGAAGAAATGAAAACCCAGAAGTAATCCCACATATATATGTGAAGTTTGTTTTATATGGAAAGCCGAAAGTATAATATGAAGCAAAGAATCCATTTTCCATAAACGGTGCAAAGGCATAGAGAATATCTCATGCAAAAGAATGAAACTAGACTGACAGTTTTCAACATATACCAAAATTAACTAAAACTGGACCAAAGACCTAAACATGCTACCAATAATGATAAATTGCATAGAAGAAAGCGTAGGTCCCAAACATGTAGACCTTGATTAAGAAAGAGTTTGATGAATGATACTTCAAAGGCAAGGGAAGTAAAAGTCAAAAGAAATGAATGGGACTGTACCCAATGTGAAAGCTTAAACACAGCCAAAGAAACCATCAAGAAACAAAAAGGCTACCGACAGAATGGGAGAAGACATTTACAAGCAATGACTGAAAGGGGATTAAAACCTAAACTATATAAAGAACTCCTAGAACTCAACAACAGACAAACAAACAATCCCATTAACACATGGGCACAGGACTTTGACAGAAACGTTCCCCAAGAAGACAGATTAATCAAACACCCAAGACATACATACAAAATGTTTAAGTACACTGGCTATTAGAGAAATGCCAAGAAGTACCACTTCATACCTGTTATTAATAGGAAGGCTATGATCCACAAGAGAAGTAATAACGAGTGTTGGAGAGGCTATGGGAATAAAGACCTCTCATATGCTGCAGGTGGGCATGTCAATTGGCAGCAACGATGGAAAACAGTACAGAGGTTCCCAAGAATGTAAAGATTGAATATACCATACAACCAAGCAATCCGTTCTCTGGGTAACCACCTTCCAAATCTGAAAACATGTACTCATTGAGATATACATACCCCTGTGTTCCTTGCAGTACAGATTATGGTGGTCAAGACATATCAACAACTAACATGTTCTTCAACAATTGATTGGATGCAAGAGATGTGGCACAATCATCCATTGAAAAACTACTCTCCCAGAAATGAAGATGAAACACTGCCGATTGTGACAAAATGGACGGGTCTGGAGATTACCATGCTAAGGGAAATAAATCAAATAGAAATACCTCGGAACCATAGAACTTCACTCATTCTTGGGATGTAAAAATGAAAGCAACGAAGAAAAATCTAAAAACTCATAAATACAGACAACACATTAGTGGTTGCCAGAAAGTAAGGAAAAAGAGAGGTGGTAGAAGAGTAAGGGGTGGGTCAAATATAGGAGGAAGGAAGAAGTGACTCTGGGTGCTGAACGCACAATGCAATATATGAATATGAATTATGTATTATTGAAATACACACTGGAAACAAAATGTTACTAATCAATGTCACTGTCATTAATTTAATACATAAAATAAAAATTCAAACCATAATCCTGGCCTAAATTACAAAGAAACCCCAATCGAATCCAACACCAAAACCAAACCTAATTTAAAACAGAACCCTCAGCTTTACTTTAAACTGAACCCTAACTGTAAATCTCATATTATACTAAAGAAAAAATCCTAAACTGAAATCGAAGGCTAAACAGAGACCTAGTGGAAAACCTGGGCCTTCCTAAAACACTATCCCTGAAAGGAACCCATACTCGCTTTTACTGGAAACCCAACCCCAACTCGAATGGAAAAGCAACCCTGAATTCCAAGCTAAATCTCACCCTCATCCTAAAAACCGAATTATAAACTGAAATCTGCACCGCATCATTAAACCGGCCCTTCTCCTACCCTATCTTAAAACCTAACTGCAACCTCAAAGTTAACACGAAGCCTAAGTATATAACTACCCCTAATCATTAACTCACCCAAAACCCTAACCCAAGGCTATACCTAAATAAAACATAACTTTATCCTCAAACATTACCTCACTCTATCAATAGCCCTTCTACCCAGAGATCTCATTTCAATGTTCTTAATACCATAACCTGAAAGCTTCTTCTAACCCAATCCAAACTCTTCCCCTTAACCTAACCTGAAACCTAACACATAGCCTAACTCAAAGATTGATCCTTACACTAATCATAACCATAATAGTACACATACCTCTCACCCACAAATTTACATAACCTGAACACTAACCACAATTTTAAAAAACCTCTAATCTCAAAGCTAACTCTAAGGCTAACACCAAAGCTGAAGCTGCGCAGAATCTCATCCTTAACACAAGTCCTAAACTTACCTCTAAACCTCTACCAGGTTCATATCTCCCCACCGCATCGCATTATGGAACTCACAATCATGACAGTTCTATTGTCTCCTGATTGGCTCTGGGGCCGCAATACATCATAGCCCTTGATACAGCCTCGGGGCTGTGATTGGCTGGCCCGGCAACTGTGACGTCTTGGTCAGCCAATATTTTGATTATAGGTCCCTGGCGCCTTCCTCTTTCCACCACAGGGGTTGGGTGCGCCCTGTAAGGACTGTCCGCCTGCAAAAGTCTGGGATCCGGTGACCCAAGAGCGCTCCTGTTGGCGCAAAGCTGATTCTCCAAGCCTCTGCTCTCACCAGGTTACTGAGTTATTCAAATGAATAATTTTGTTGCATCACTTCATACCTATTTCAAGGCATTGCTTCATCCCGGATAAATCAGAGTAAAAGTGTGGTTTGATCTGATCAATTACGTACGCACTTTTGTCTGTTTTACCCTATACGTAGTGATTGTGTGGCTGAGAATATAATATATGATGAACAGGCAGCCGTTCTCTTGCGGAGGAATTTTAGGTGTGTATAACATGAACTCAACTTACTGTCTCTCTGTATGTTCTGTGAGATAGGTGAGCGTATATTTAGCAGTGGCATCCCCTCTGTGAACTGTACTCACCCAACTGAACCGTTTTCCTAAGTGAAGAAGTGAGGATACAGGGTGTGGGGACAGCAAGGACACAATGCACTTTGATTATATTTTACAATTGACTGTTCCAAATACTAGAGTGATTGTGTTTGCATGCCTTCTAGAATATTTAAAATAGAAGCCTCTGGTATTTTTTTTAATTTATGATTTGTATTCTACACAGAATTATAGTAAGTATTTCAGAAATACTCTTACACAACTAAAATACAAAATGAACCTTGAGATAATGGGAAAAAGAGATTCATGCGCATTATTATGCATTTCATAGGTGATTGTCCTTTGGGGTCGGGGAGGAAGGAAGAAAGTGCTGGCATTTGTGTAAGGTATCTTGATGGGAAATCATCCTCTCAATCCTGATCTGATAACTGTAAAGAGATTTGAGAGTTGAAAAGTTATTCTTGAAAACCTGAGAGAAGACCTAGTAGTGAGATCTATGATTAGCATTTGAATAGACTATGTGAATTCAGGCCCCATTGTAGCTTCTAAGAAAATGGAAAGTTGAAAGACACTTTGGATGATCTCAAATGCCAATGTGGTGGCAAAAATTTAAAAAAAAAGGAATAAGTATTAAAACTATCCCAAACACAATACCTAACTCAATGCCGAACCCAACACTAAACGTAGTCATAACTGAACCCTAAACACAAAATTACCGTACGTTCCAAAGGAACTCATAATGAAATCTTAACCTTATCCGTAGCTTTAAATCTAACCATAAACCTGGCTATTCTCTAACTTTAACCATGAACTCAATCCTAATTTACACCCTTACCCTGGAGTCAAAGCAAACCCTAACCCTAAACCTAAAACAAAATCTACATGGAACATGAACCATGAACTTAACCAAAATCACTAAGCGTAACCCTAAACCTAACCCTGGGCGTCAACATCATCTTGGCCCTCACCCTAACCAGCCCCTGATCGTAAACTTAACCTCAAAACTAAACTTCTCTCTAATCATAATCCTAACTGAAACGTTCATACTTACCCTAAACATAAGCTTAATGGGAGTCATAAACCTGAACATACACCTGAAACTTAAAAGAAATTTTAACCCAAAATTGAACTTCACACCTCACTCTAACACTCATCCTACCCCTTCACTACATCGTGCACCAACCATAACCCCAGCATATAAACTACAAATAACAGTAAACCTAATCCCAATTTCAAAGTAATCCCTAAAACAATGGTAAGCCTAATCTTAGCAGTAACCTTAAATTTAATCACAACCTCAAAACAAACTTTAAATGGAAACATAACAAGAACCCTATCCATAACACTAATCATAATCTCAGTCTTACCGTTAAACCTAGGCTGTAAAATGAACCTAACACTTAATTATACTTAATAAAAAACATAACCTCAAACATAAACCTTAGTCAAAAAAAATTCATTTAAAATTTTCATCCTAATCTCACAATTTATTCTTATCCTACACTAACGCTAACCATCTTCACAAAATCTGTTCTGAACCTAAACTCATTGTAACATTTACCTAACTTGAAGTTTACTCAAAACGTAATCCTAAGTGTAATCTGGCCCCTAAATGGAAATACAAATCTAATACCACTCTCATACCAAACTCTAAACCTCATCTTAAACTTAACTTAAAACATAACCGTCAATAAATAACTATAAACCTAACCCTAACCTCAGCCCTTACACTAACCCTAACTTTATCCTCAATTCAGAGCCATTCCCTGCCTCAAAGGTTACCGTAAAACACTACATCTTACCAAACTCTCAAATGAAACATGAATAAAACAAAAAGACCTAAACTTAAACACAAAATCTAACCTTAATCACAATCGGACTTATTGTTCTACTGCTAACCCTAATAATAAAATCAAACCTAACCTTATCTTTAACCCTTATCCTAACTCAAAATCTAAACCATAATGTCTACCTAATGCTAAAGCTAGGCATCCCTACAGCCACTATCTTGGTCTTAAACCTAATCTACCCCTAATTAAAAACTAAAAAAATAACCTCAAACCTAACTCTAACCCTAAACCTAATCCTAAATATTATGCTAACCATAGGTAGTTACCTGAACCTAATATGGTTTCTAACCTCATCAGAACATAAGCACATACCTAAACCTACCCATTACATAACCTGTACTTTCCCTTAAACCAAATTCTAGAAATAACTCTAAGCCTAAGCATAACAGTAATTGAGGGTGAAACCCGAAATTCAAAAGTCAATATAACCCTAATCTTAACCCTAATACTAATGACCAACTGAACGGTAACCCTAACCTTAGTTATAACTCTGACTCTAACTGATACCACCCACTTAAAAAGAGCAATAACCCTAAAGATCAGTCCAACACATACCCTAATTTTTATGTTAACCCTAACCCCAAAGCTGAGAAGAAATTATACACAGGGTCTGAAGACCTATACTCGGACAAACACAAGATGTTAGAGGAAATTGGTTCTCTTTTGCTTTGCAGAAGCTTTTGAGTTTGATATAGTCCCATTCATTTATTTTTGCTTATACTTCCCTTGCCTTTGAGGACCAGGTCATGAATTCTTCTTTGAGTCCTAGGTCTATAAGTTTAGTACCAATGTCTTCTTCTAGACAGAGGATTGTTACAGGTCTTATATGAAGGTCTTTAATCTATTTTGAGTTAATTTTTGATGGAATATTACTCAGCTATAAGAAAAGATGAAATATTGTCATTTGCAACAACACGGATGGACCGGTTAAAAAAATTGAAGTTTTCTTTTACTTTGCAGAAGCTTTTGAGTTTGATATAGTCCCATTCATTTATTTTTGCTTATACTTCCCTTGCCTTTGAGGAACGGTTCATGAAGTCTTCCTTGAGTCCTAGGCCTATAACTTTATTACCAATGTATTCTAATGTACAGTGTATTGTTACAGGCCTTATATGAAGGTCTTTAATCTATTTTGAGTAAATATTTGATGGAATATTACTCCGCTATAAGGAAAGATGAAATATTGTCACTTGCAACAACACGGATGTATCTGGAGATCATCATGCTTAGGGAAATAATTCACACAGAAAAATCAAAGAACTGAATGAAATCACTCATATGTGGAATATAAAACTGAAAGGAAAGAAAAAACGAAATGAACAAACAAATAAACCATGGACACAATCAATAATTTAATGATTATTTGGGTACGAGTGTGTTAGGGAGGTGAGAAAAAGGAGAGGCTGGGAGAGGAGGGGGCGAAGCTAAATATAAGGTGATGTAAAGAGACGTCGCATTAGGTGGTGAAATGATTATACATCAAGTTGACAATGCATAGTAGAATTGTATGCCTGAAAACTAAGAAATCCTTGCTAACAGATGTCACACCAAGAAGTCTATCAATAAAAATGAATAGCAATAAATAAATGAATGAATAAATAAACGCTGAAAAAAAAAGAAATTGAAGAAGGCACAAAGAAATGTAGAGATTTCATATTCATAAATGGGACGAATGTACCTCATTGAAATGGACATGTTACACAAAGCAATGAACAGATTTCATGCCATCCCCATCAAAATTCCAATGAGAGTTTTTTGAAAAATTTCAAGAAAAACATCAACAGATTCGTATGGAATCTAAAAAGATCCCAAATAAACACAGGCATCCGAAAAAATAAAAACAATAATGGTGAAGGTTTAACACTCTTTGACTTCAGTCTATAACACACAATGACAATAATATAAGCAACAGGTTATTGGCAGAAATATAGGCACGCACACACGAATGAAGAATAACTGAAAACCCAGAAGTAATCCCACATATATATGTGAAGACTGTTTTTTGTGGAAAGCCAAAAATATAACATGAAGCAAAGTATCCATTTTCCATAAACGGTGCTAAGGCATAGAGAATATCTCATGCAAAAGAATGAAACTAGACTGACAGTACTCAACATATACCAAAATTAACTAAAACTGCACCAAAGACCTAAACATGCTACCAATAATGATAAATTCCATAGAAGAAAGCGTAGGTCCCAAACCTGTAGACCTTGCTTCAGAAAGAGTTTGATGAATGTTCCTTCAAAGGCATAGGAAGTAAAAGTCAAAAGAAGTGAATGGGACTGTACCCAACATAAAAGCTTCTGCATAGCCAAAGAAACCATCAAGAAACAAAAAGGCGACCGACAGAGTGGAAGAGGACATTTGCAAGCAATGACTGAAAGGGGGTTAAAACCTAAACTATATAAAGAACTCCTAGAACTCAACAACAGACAAACAAACAATCCCATGAACACATGGGCACAGGACTTGGACAGACACTTTCCCCAAGAAGACAGATTAATCAAACACCCAATAGAAACATACAAAATGTTTAAGTACACTGGCTATTAGAGAAATGCCATGAACTACCACTCCATACCTGTTATTAATAGAAAGGCTATGATCCACAAGACCAGGAATAATGCGTGTTGGAGAGGCTGTGGGAATAAAGAACTCTCATACGCTGCAGGTGGGCATGTCAATTGGCAGCAATGATGGAAAACAGTACAGAGGTTCCCCAGAATGTTAAGAATAAATATACCATTCAACCAAGCAAACCCTTCTATGGGTAATCCACCCTCCAAATCTGAAAACATGTACTCATAGAGATATACGTGCCCCTGTGTTCCTTGCACAACAAGTTATGGTGGTCAAGACATATCAACAACCAACATGTTCTTCAACAATTGATTGGATGCAGGAGATGTGGTACAAACACCCAGTGAAACACGACTCGCCCAGAAATAAAGATGAAACACTGCCGATTGTGTCAACATGGATGGGTCTAGAGAATACCATGCTAAGGGAAATAAATCACATAGAAATAGCTCGGAACCATAGAACTTCACTCATACTTGGGATGTAAAAATGAAAGCAACAAAGAAAATTCCAAAAACTCATAAATACAGACAACACATTAGTGGTTGCAAGAAAGTAAGGAAAAAGAGAGGTGGTAGAGGAGGAAAGGGGTGGGTCAAATATAGCGGGAAGGAAGAAGTAACTCTGGGTGTTGAATGCACAATGCAATGTATGAATGTGAAATATGTATTGTAGAAATGCACACTGGAAATGTAATGTTACTAATCAATGTCACTGTCATTAATTTATACATAAATAGAAAACCCAAACCATAAACCTGGCCTAATTTCCAAAGAAACCCCAAACCTAATCCAACACAAATTCCAAATCTAATTTAAAACAGAACCGTCAACTTTACTATAAATTGAACCCTAACTCTAAATCTCATAATATACTCAAGAAATAATCCTAAACTGAAATCTAATGCTAAACCGAGCCTTAGTGGAAAACCTGAGCCTTCCTATAACACTATCACTGAAAGGAACCCATACTCGCTTTTCCTGGAAACCCAACCCCAATTCGAATGGAAAACCAACCCTGACCTCCAAGCTAAATCTCACCCTAATCCTAAAAACCGAA
>PVJL010018218.1:0-16480 GCA_004026885.1 Lyroderma lyra
GGGACATACAGAAATGAAGGTAACAGGATTTCCATATTGTATTTTATAAGATAATATGCTAATATGCAACTTTAATGTCAAAGAGAGGGGTAGTGCCTTACTGCTATAAAAGAACACCATATACTGGGTGGCTTATAAACAACAGAGATTTATGTTTTACAGTTTTGGAGGCTAGGAAGTACAAAATCAAGGCACTAGCAGGTTCAATGTCTGGTCAGAGCTCACTTCCTGGTTCATAAATGGCTATCTTCTTGCTGTGTCCTCACATGGCAGAAAGGGCAGCAGAGCTCGCTGGGATCTGTTTTATAATGGCACTAATTCCATTTATTAGGGCACCTCCATCCTGACCTAATTATTGCCAAAGGCCACACCTCCAAATATTATCACCTTGGAGATGAGGTTGAAACATAAGCATGCAGTCTATAGCAGGTAGGTTCCTCAATTTATATGGCAATGGAACATTTTTACACAGGCCATTTGAGGTACTAGCGTTCTTCAGAAAATATTTCAGGAAACTCTGTTCAAACTAATTCTCTTCCAGCACATGAATAACTTGTACCTATGCTTACTAAGAACAATGTAATTTATGTTTACTAATATTTATAATCTATGCTTCTCATTAAGAAACTTTTTATTTCTCTTTAACTCATCTTATTTCATTAGTCATTCTCTCTCGTTTAATCCTTCCACTTGTTCATTCTTTACATCCCCCAAGTTATAAGTATGTTTCTGATATCATGATGACAGGAAATACGTATATAAAGTGCAAGTCATTAGGTGGTCTTTTCTATAGTAACAAATACAGTCTTCCACTCTTAGATCAAGATACAACAGCTATAAGGATGAGCAGATGCAGTATTTCTCATTTTATACCAATTTTCCATACTTTTTAAAAGACAGCTTTTTACTATTATTTAATAATTATTGCTGCCATTTTAAGTCTCTAGTATATGTCAAGTACTGTGATAACCTCATCATATAAGTTATTTAGTTCTTAGGAAAAAAATTGAGGTGTTATTTTAATTTACAGAGGTGATACATCAGAAAAAAGAGGCTGCAACAAGACATGGTAATAGATAATCCCAAATCTCAGTGGGTTATTCCTCACTCCTACATCTATGACCAGTAGGTGAATGTGGGGGCTCTGAGCAATTCTTTTGGAAATGACTTGCAAACAGAAACTGACAGAGCTGCAGTGATCTAGAAACTTGTCAGTCACTGTTTCTGAGGGGAAGAGGCACTTTGGAGGACCGTCTCTAACCAGCAACCATATGTGTGGCACAGAAAACACACATTTCATGCCCACCCCAATAGCCAGACCTATTCAAATCACATTCCCACTCAGACAAAGGGGGTCAAGCAAGAAGTGAAGTTCTAATAGGTGCCTTAGAGAGGAGAGAAAGGGAAACACACAGCAAACAGCACTACTGACTACCACATGATAGAATTGAAGCTCAGAAAGATTAAATATTCCCTAAAATCACATAGGCAGTAAGTGACAGATCACATTCCAGGTACATATATAATTTCTCTTTCTACTCTTTTCTGCAATGCATACTTATCCTCTTAAATGAAGTTCATATATACTTATCATAGAAATTCCTTTACTTTAATGCTGCAATTCCACCTCCCTTAATCATTTGATATTCTGACAGTGGAATTGAATAGCCATAATGAACTTGATTAAAATTCCCAGCACTGGTAAGCCACAGATCTTTTCCAAGTAAATAAATTTAGTGGATATTTGGATATCCATGCCATTCAAAGATAAAAATTCAAAACAAAAGAAAACCTGATGGTAGATGAAAAGACTATTTGTCCTATACTTAATAAAAATAATATCATGCCTTTCTATATTTTCAAAGAAAACTAATGAGTGCAAAAAGTAATGAAATTGATAATAAATACTAAAGAGTCAAATAAAAATACTGGATGTTAGTGTTTTCAAAATATAAGAAAAGAAAAAAACCTCTGGCAAGATGGGTGAAGAAAATTAGAAGGCACAGGTAAGTCACTTTCAGATGGAAACGGTATGGTGCTTGCACTTATAGTGAAGATGTAAAAGATTAGATAATATTATGAGAAAGCTATGCTGATAATTTGAAAATTTATACTGAATCAATATATTTTAGGAAAAATATAACCTTTTTATTCTGAAGAAGTAAAAATTATAATATTAAGAGTATTCTCAATAAAGAATGCATAAGAAGGTGAAATTACTGGTCAATCTTAGTTATAGAAATGCCAAAAAATAGAAATAAGAAAACAGCAAACTAAATTCAGCAGTGGCTAAAACAGATAATACAGGATAACGAAGTTGTATTTGTCACAAATTTGCAATGTTGGTTTAATATTAGAAAAGCCATAATGTAATTCCAACACATTAATAAGATAAAGGAGTTAGAAATGGATATTACAATGATTCCAGAAAAAATGGGCATACAAAAAATTAATCAATTACAATTAAAAACCTACAACAATAGCTTTCAATTAACCAGAAATGGAAAGATATTTCTTTAAACTAATGATGGATATTAAAAAAATACAGTGAACACCATACATAATAGAAAAACATTAAAAGCATTTCATTTTAAATCAGAATCAGTGAAGATGACTCATATAATCACTTACATTGAATATCTTATTGAGCCTCCTAGGCATTGCAGTAAGCCAAAATACATACATACATACCTATATGCATAAATTAATAATTGCATAAAAGCGAAAAGAAACACTAAGTATAATTACCTTCGTATGAAACTCGGGAATCTAAAAAATTATAATACTAGCAATTACGATTATTGGATATTAAAACTAATGTACACAAAATATTTGCAGCAAATAGAAAATAACATTTTCACTGTGAATATACCATTAACACTAGCAAAAAATTTGGTTCTGTGACATACTTCTATACCATGAATTGGCTCACTTGGCAAGTAGCCTAACACTCATAAACACTCATATGCTTTCTTGCACTATAGAGAGTGGAAAGCTAAACAAGAATGGAGACCTATGTGATTGCATGTGTGTATGTGTACTAGAGTCCCTTGCACCTAGGATCCAAAACAGATCTCCATGCATCAAGCATATGCATCATAATGGACTTGTAGGTACAACTGAATAATGTGGAAGCCACATACAGGGGTAGCTATGTATGGTGGGAGAGGTCTCTGGTTTTTGTGCGCCAGCCATAGTAAGTTTCTAGAATTCATTCTCTGTTATATGTGTCAAGTAGCAGTCAGGAAGCACTGGTTGTTCAGCTATAGCCATCCCATGCATGAGTGGACTACTCCAGGCTGTGCAACATCCAAGCCTGTTTTCTGGCCCTCACAGAGTATTTGTATGGTATGTAATATCCTTTATTAAAGAAGTCTTATTTTTATGAAATAGCTGGAATGAATTCTGGCATAGACAAGTGAGATCCTTGATTAACAGAGTACTTGATGCCAAAATTGGTTGCAAGCAAAGGGCCCCAAAGGAAATGGAAATCTGGAGTAGGTTATCTGATCTAGGGGGATCTGAAGATAGTAAGGATCCAGTTGACACTATAGAATGAAATATTGGTACTCTACTGCATGTAATGGTAAAACAGTTGCAAAAGTTACCACCTGTAGTCACTTGAATTGACTTGCCTTTGAACTCAGCGTGTTAGACCAAGCAGCTGCTGTTAGAGACTTGGAATACTCCTTTCCCCAAAGCTTTCAGAAACATTGATGAAAAGCTTATCTTCATCTTTAATATGCTCTGAACTGGGTGACTTGTGTAGGCCACAGATGAGATGAGAGATCCTGTCATTGATATGGTCAGCCTCATTTCAGTGAGGATGTTAGGATCCTGGAGTCAGAGGCCAGGTAGAAGCACTTAACCTCCTAGCTCAAGGGAGTACTGTTTATCTTAATGGGCAGCAAGGATGGAAAAGTGTCCAACCATGTAATATGAAAAATAGAAGCATTTATGGCTGGATTTTCTTTGGACAGCCCTCATATATTATATGTCCATTAACATAGATTTATAGGTTTTTAAAAATGTTTTCATTTCTTAAATTCTAGGCTTCCAAATTACAATAGTACAGGTACATGTCCATATTACTTTTACTGCAGAACCTAGTATTTTTATACTGTTTAGTATTTCTTTCTATTATTCTTTCATTTCAACCTGGACTTCCTTTAGTATTTCTTGTAGAACAATTTTAGTGGAATGAACTCCTTCAGCTTTGTTTATGTGGGAAAAGTTTAATTTCTTTTCCATTTTTGAAGGACCATTGTGCGAGATACAATATTCTTGGTTTACAATTTTTTTTTCCCTTCAGCACATTGACTATACCATTTCATTCCCTTCTAACCTGCAAAGTTTCAGCTGAGAAATACACTGATATCTTATGGAAACTCACACTTGTATGTGATGATTCACTGTTCTCTTTTGCTTACAAGATTGTCTCATTATTGTTGACTTTAGACAATTTGAATATAATATTATCTTGGTGTGGTTCTCTTTGGTTTATGTGGACTGACAATTAAGTTCACGAACTTGTCACCATGTACTTACCTTGGCAGCACTGTGCAAACAACTCACTAAGTTTCATAACCTTGGTATATCTGTGTCTCACAGCAGTGTTCATGTCGCCATATGGCGGTATCTTGTTGAGTGAGTGACGTACATTATTATTGTTGCGTATTTTTGGTGTGCTGTCGCAAAAATGTTAGAGTTTGCATTCAACAAACAAACATTGAATTTCTTGTTAAACTTGACAAGAGTGGAAGTGAAATCAGGGACTATTAGTCAAATTTATGGGGAAAATGCCATGAAGAAAATAGCAGTATACAAATGGATTAAACATTTTTTCTGTGGGGAGAGAAAGCGTCACTGATGAAGAGACATCAGGGCGGCCAGTGACAAGCAGAACTGACATTGCAAAAATGTGCATCGTCAAATTGTGCGTCAAAATCATCTGCTGACTGTTAGAAGCATAGCAAACCAAGTAAACATCGATAGAGAAACAGGAAAAACTTAACTGAAAATCTTGGCACGAGAAAGGTGTATGCAATAATGGCTCCAAAGGAGCTCACTGATGAACAAAAAAGCAAAGGAGAGTTGAAGTTTGCCAAAATCTTTTGGAGACACAAGATGATGTTTTGGGCCATGTTATCACTGGTGATGAAACAGTAGTATTGGTGTACCAATATGGCCCTGAAACAAAGCGTCAAAGTGCACAATGGAAGTCAGCCAATTCTCCATGGCCAAAAAATTTCCATCAGTCCAAATCAAGAGTGCAAATGATGTTGCTAACCTTTTTTGCTATCAGAGGGATTTTTCATTATGAATTTGTACCAGTTGGACAGTCAGCCAAGATTACTATTTGGAAGTGCTGAAAAGGCTGTGTGAAAAAATTAGACCAAAAAACACCTGAACTTTTCACCAACAATTGATGGCTCTTGCATCACAACAATGCACCAGCTCACAGAGCACACTCTCTGTGAGGAAGTGTTTAGCCAGTACACAAATAATTATATTGGAACACCCTCCCTACTCACCTGACCTGGCCCCCAGTGACTTTTTTCTTTACCTGAAGGTAAAGGAAATATTGAAAGGAAGACATTTTGATGACATTCAGGATATCAGGGGTCATACGATGACAGCTCTGATGGCCATTCCAAAAGGAGTTCCAGAATTGCTTTAAGGGGTGCACTAGAAGCTGGAGTCAGTTATAGCTTCCCAAAGGGAGTACTTCAAAGGTGACTGTAGTGACATTCAGCAATGAGGTATGTAGCACTTTTTCTAGGATGAGTTCATGAACTTAATTGTCAGACCTCATATCCTAGTAGGAGTTCTTTTAGCTCCTTTTTTTGCCTTTTTTTCAAATTTATTTTTTTTAATTCATTTTATTGTTAGACTTATTAAGGTGACATCTGTTAGTAAGGATTACATAGGTTTCAGGCATACAATTCTACAGTGCATTGTCAACTTGTATGATAAGTTCACCACCTAATGTGACTTCTCTTTCTATCACCATATATTTAGCTTCCCCTCCCTCCTCTCCCACTCCTGCCCCCTTCTCCCTCTCCCCTCCCCACTCATCCGCAAATAAACATTAAACTATTGATTGTGTCCATGGGTTATTTGTTTGTTTGTTCAGTTTTTTTTCCTTGTTGCTTTCAGTTTTATATTTCGCATATGAGTGAAGTTGCCATGTCCATGTATTCAGATTTGGGAAGTTTTGGGCCATTATTTCTTCAGAATAGCTCTCTGCCCCTTTCTTTCTCTTTTCCTTCTGGGATTTCCTTAATGTTCATATTGTTATTTTTAAAGATGTCCCAAAAATCCCATATGTTATCCTTATTTTACTTCATTCTTTTTTCTTTTGCTCCTCTGATTCAGTGATTTCAAATTACTTGTCTCCTGTTCACTATTTATTCCTTCTGTTATAATTATTTTTTCAGTTATTGTATTTTTCAGGTTCAGAATTTCTTTGACTCTTTTTTTCATACTTTCTGTCATTTTGTTGATATTCTCATTTTTTGCAGACATTGTTTTTCTCTTTCATCTAGTTATCTACCTGTGTTCTCTTTTAGCTCATTGAGCATCTTTATGACAGTTATTTTAAATTCTTTGTCAGATAGCTCATAGATTTGAATTTCTTTAGAGTTAGTTCGTGAAGTATTTTTTGTTTTTATTTTTTTCACGTGGGGCATATTTTCCTGTTTCTTTATAAGCCTTGTAATTTTTTTCCTGGGATTTTGGCATTTGATAAAACTACCAACTCTCCTAGTCTTTGTATATAGACTTCATGAAGGAAAAGATTATCACTAATTATCCTGGCTGATTCTCATATCTTTTCTGGTCTATTCATTCCCTGGAATCTACCTGTAGAACTGCAGCGCTGACCTGCTGCTTGCCTCTGATTTCAGTAACTTCTAAACCCTGTTGCCAGTCCAGTCAGTATTCTAAAGTCAGACAAGACAGAAACCAGGCCCTGGGCAAACCTCTAATAAGCCAGAATGTTGGATGCATGTTTGCATCCTAAGGGAGGAGGAATGTCATGGAGGGGGTTTCATCCAAGTTGTTCTGTGCTATGCTGCATAGGGAGAGGGGCATGAATGGACATGCCTAACAACACAAACTTTTCTACCCTTTTATCTAGAATACCACCTTGATTTTTCAGTGACCTGGGTGCTATATCTCCCAACTGATACCTCATCTTCTCACAGAGGTATTCTGGTCTATATATTGTTGTTAGCTCAGTTTCTCTGTGGGGAAGGAGGGGCTGAGGCTTCCTGGTCAGCCATCTTGCTGACATCATTCTGTAATATACAGTTTTATATCTTACCCATTTTTGTTTCACATTATATCATGTTGTGTGAGGAGTATTCTCTCTTGCTTTTTGTAGTCTATTACTTTAACCAGAACCATTTCTTGAATAATACATTCTTAGAAAAAAATGGGCATCAAATACTTCCATTTGCTTGTTTTTGCCTCTCAGATTTTTTATTTTGTTTCTTTTAGTCAGTATGTCAGATTTTTTACACCATGGCTACCTTCTTTTAGTATCACTAATTTATAAAATACATTGATAGCTGACACAGGAACCTTCTCCCATATACCCATCTGTTTTCTTTTTCATTTTCCAGGGCACTAATATCAATGAATGCAAATAACACATGTTTATCATTTACTAAACACAAGACATTGTATTAAGTACCTGAACTAGTAATGACTATTTTACTTTTAAGTCATGTTAGTTCACATGCACTTTTCTAGGTACTTTGCATGTATTTCTATATATGCGCAATTCTCAAAATAACTTCATGAGATAAAAAAACCATTGCTATACTTAATTTAAGAGAAAAAATGTGAGTTACCATGAGATCAGAGTTACTTGCCCTGGACCGTAGAATTTAGCAAACTCTGATTGATCTGACCTAGAACTTATGCCGATTACCAATAATGTATGACTCTCTGTTAGGGCTGAAATGAGCACTGGAATGTGACTCACTCAAAGTCTGTTTGGCAATGATTGGTTTGATTTCTGAGACCAAGATCCTCTGAAATACAACCTTCTCATTAAGGAAACCATCATTGCACACTGTTCTCCTATACTGTCTCTCATTTCTCAGACTGTGTGGGAGCTGTCTCTCTGGTATTCAACTTGAAAGTGAAGTAACAGAGATAGATCAGATTTACATGGAATAAAAAAAAGATTTTTAGTACAGTGTGTATAACCAGGATGAACTCAGTTCCTTGGGGGTATTTTCCATTAGTGTTTCATTCTCTCCCCAATGCTCTTCCATTGGAACCATACATCCATCCCTTGGGCTTTTCACTCTGTATTGTTAAGTATTCATGTAATTTCCTTTCCATCTATCCTTGCTTCCAAAGACAATAATTTGTATTCTTTCAACAGTATCAGACATTCTCTGGCCTCATCATCCTTTTGTATTAAAGAAAATGTAAAGCACTGTCTTAATAGGTATATTTTTAAGAGAGAATAATTTGTATGATAAATTCAAAGTCAAAGTGTAAGAATGAATTTTGAATGGCTAAGCATATTGCAAGAAATTAAGCTTTCATGCAATGTTAATGGAGAAATATATTGATGTATTATTACATATTCTTAGGAAACTATCTTTTATATTTTAAAATATATGCTAGTGTGAACCTTCATACACTGTTGGTGGGATTGTACATAGATGTATCCACTATGGAAAACACTATGGAGGTTCCTCAAAAAATTAACAATAGAATTACCATATGATCCAGCAATTCCTCTTCTGGATATTTATTCTAAGAATATGAAAACACTAATTTGAAAAGAGATATATACTCCTGTGTTCATTACATTTTTTTACAATAGTTAAGATATAGAAATAACTTAAGTGTCCATTAACAGATAAATGGATGAAGATGTGGTATATCTACACAATGTAATATTACTCAGCCATAAAAAGATGAAATGGTGCCATTTGAAACAGCATAAATGACCTTGAGGGTATTATACCAAGTGAAATAAGTCAGATAGCAAAGGACAAAAGCAATATAATTTCACTCATGTGGAATATAAAACAAACAATAAATACTCAAAAAGGTATAGATACAGACAATAGATGAGTGGTTACCAGAGGAGAAAACAGGTGGGATGTAGGCAAAATGCATAAATGGGGGTAAAATATATGATGATGGATAGAAATTAGACTTTTGGTGCTGAGCACCCTCTAGTGTATATAGATATTGAATTACGAAATTTATATAGTATTATTAATCAATGTTACCTCAGTAAGAAACAAAATATTCGTGTGTTTCTTCTGGGAAGATTTAGAGCAGGGACTCAAATCCTGGACCTGCCCCAAAGCCCAAGCCATATTGGGTAATTTGGCCTCCACTACTGGAAATACTCTGTATAGAGAATTCTATTACTTTTATTTTTAAAATAAGCTCAAATATTAAAACATCAAGATGTTAAAAAAGAATTCAATAGCATATTAAGAACAAGGACAAAGAATTGGCCATATATAATACATAATATATGAAAAGAAAATATATAGTACAATCCAGTTTTGTGTGACAGTGCATTTACGAATATGATTTGGAGTACATGTGTCTGCAGCCTAATTATAAAAATGTATAACAGAAAATATTTACACAGGCCCATGTGCGCGCGCATGCGTGGACTGTCCCTGTGTCTCTCTCTCTCTCTCCCTCTCTCTCTCTCTCTCTCTCTCTCTCTCTCTCTCTCTCTCTCTCTCTTAATTTCCTGAGACACAGGCCATGCATACTGTCTGTTACAAAGTTGAGCAGACACAGATATGCCTATAGTCCAGAACTTTCTTCCTACACACACCAGACTTCCAGGAAGATATGCCTGTTGGTATTAAGAAAAGTCTCTTCTCATTTTGTCACCACTATTTGCAAAAGCCTCCCTTCCTGAGATCAGAAAGGTTGTAGTTGTAGCATCAGTCAACAGGAATTTCACTCTCTAACTGTATACTAATGAAAAATACTAATTTTTCAAAATGAAATTTCAATTCACAGTAGTTTTATAAAGCATGTCATGAAACAATTCTGCAAGCCTAAATTACTCTGGAATAAATAGATGTAGGTAGAAATTTATGAGGTGGATGTATGCTCTAAATTTTAGAGTCTAAAGTGTATATCCCAGATATACATTATATACGTTCATTTAACAAATACTAATTAGGCTTCTATTATATGCCAGAAACTGCCAACCCAAAGTGACTCCTAACCCGAAATCTGTATTCAAACACATTTCTCCATCTAGTCCAAGACAGATATCTCCATTTGGTCCAAGACACCTGGACCCACACAAGCAGGATTGACTACCTCTTGGTCACACAGCATCATCTCTGGTGTGCTCACAGAAATCTGACCTTGAGAATGAAAAATTCACCATTGAATAACAACCAGTGCAGTAGCGGAAGAATCACTTATAATGTAGAGGCAGACCAATAAGTGAGGATACAATACTACTTACTTGGCTAAGAAATCCTGGGAAATATACTGAACCCCTGTGAGCCTGATATTCATGATCTAAAAAGGGACCATAGATATAATCAATATGGGCTTCTGTGAGGAGGTCAGAGAAATCTAGTGAGTTTGTCGAACACAGAGCAAATGTTGTTTGCAGCTGGGTAGGTGTGCGTTTACTTCTCACCCCCTTCCTTCCCTATCATAACAGATAGGCCATTCCATGTATGAGTACTCAGTGGTATAGCAATGATGTAGGCAGAATTCCAAAATGACACAGGACATAGCAATATGAATACACATGATGTCTGAAAGGATACTCACAACTATTTCTTCGAGGGAGGACAAGCTAATACATGGTATAGCCTGAGTGGGAACCCAAGCAGCTTGGGTGAGAGGCCTCTGTTATCATGTTTGGTTCTGGGAACAGGGCTGTGAGACAGGGATCATGCTGAGATGCAAATGTTCAATAAGTGGATGTGTTGGGGGGGGGGGGGCTTCAAACCATTGTTACACTGTTTCAAGAATAACAGTGAAATGGTTTGACCTATGCTCTGCTGCTGGGTTGAATATGGACAATGAGGGAGCAAGGATGAAGTCAGATGGACAAATTGGAATGTAGTGTCTCCAAAAAAGTTGATGTCAGACAAATAAAATTGATGAGACAAAGAGTGGCATTACATAATGATAAAAGGATCAATCCACCAGGGAGACATAACAATCCTAAATTTGTATGCACCAAGCAATAGAGTTTTAAAAACACAAAGCCAAAACTGAAGGAGCTGAAAGGAGAAATAGACAAGTCCATAATTATGGTCGGGGCCTTGAACAGTCTCCCTCTCAGCAAGTCATAAAATTGCTAGAGGGAAAGTCAGCAAGAATATAGGAGATCTGAATAACACATAAACTAACAGGATCCACATGACAAATACACACAGAACACTACCCAACAGCAGCAAAGTACAATTTTTTCAAGTGTCTATGTAACATTCATTAAAATAGACCATCTCCTTTGCCATAAAACAAAACCTCAACAAATTTGAAAATAATTGAAATCACACAGAGTATGTTCTGTGAACACAATGGGATCAAATTAGAAATGGATAATAGAGTAAAGAAGAATATCTAGAGATTTGGAAATGGTAGTTCATCCATTCTTCCAGTTCATCATTCAGACCCTTGTTATAGAAGAGCTGAGGTGAAATAGCGTTGTCTCCTGAGCTGAAAGGCATTTCAGACTGGGCAAAGAGTAAGCTCACTCAGGATATTGAGTATTGTTGAGAGGGAGGGGCATGGTTTAGGGAACTGTTCCCTCAGTCTTACCTGACGTTAAAGCTGATACTGCGCTGGCAAAGGAAGCACAGCTTGCTGAGTAATGGTGGAATTGGGTTGGTGGCTGATTGGGTTTGGGAAGCATAAGGGAGTTTGTGTCCCAGGTACTGTTGTGGTTGTTACAGAGACCTGAAAGAGGCAAGATTTGCATACCTTCATGGTATATGGCTGGTATTGTAGTCTAACTCATGGGTGCATGCACTTCTGTTCTTTGTAAATCCTATTCCATTTTTTAAAAGGCTCAATACAGCTACCCCTCTTCCTAATCCTCCTCTTCCTCCTCCATGTCTTCCTCCTCCTCCATGATCTATTCCCTGATAACACCATGTATCAGATAAGGCTTTCCTATCTGGATAGGTAGAGGAGTTTCCTTTTCTGGGATTTGTGGGATTGGTTCCTTATGGCAAGTTGGCATTATGCTTCTCCTACCATGGTAATAGCCTAAGATGTGGTACATGGTAATGGGGCCACAGATGTGTCTTCAAACTTGTATTTGTGTTCTCCTTTTTAGAAGACAATTATGGTGGTATTTCACCTCAAGGAAGAAAGAATGGTTGGAGTTCTTTCCGAGGTAATTTTGGCAAGAAGAACCCTCATTATGAACATGGTGGATATAAGCCTCAGCCTTTCCACCTTCAGGAGAATGATGGAAACTTTAGGATGATTAAAGGCCAAAAGGACCTTCAAATAAGACAGTAAGTGAGCGGGGAGCCTGGATTGCGTGAAATAGCCCATGAGACAATGCAACTTGCACTCTCAATGGTCTTCTTTTTTTCTTTTCTCACTGGAAAAATGGGGAATACTAGAAGTGAAATAATGGTTCAGGAATCCTGATTATAGTGTCAGAGAGGTGAGAGTGTATAGAAGACTTCCTAGCATTTATGGCCACTCTCCTTCTCTCCACTTCCCCTTTGCAGCACTCCCTATGTCATCCGACGCAACAAGAGGAAAGTGAAATTGCATAATGAAGGCTGTATCAAAATTACTGTGTGGAGAAATAGAAAACCTCTTGAGCGTGAAGTACAGGAAAAAACACAAGATAGAACCCTGGGGAGCTGGTTCAAGATCAAAGTAAGTGTCCTAAAAAACATACGGAATGTGCAGGAGAGAAAGGACAGATGAGTTATATTGGTCTCATGTAGGGAGGCTAGGTACTTTGTTGAGGACAGTTTGTAATCTTTCCTTTTTGTTACTAGGAGGTAACATTCTTGTTCACCTAAGGGCAAGTTCAGGGAATAGAAAGGAGGCAGGCTGACAGTAGGGAGAGTGGAAGAAATTGTCTAAAGGCAAAGGTGGAACTACTGGCACATTGATTGTCTCACTTTGGCTCAGGATGAGTATGAGAGAGAGGGTGGAGGGTCAAGTCTCTGGAGAACTGGTCAGAGGGGCAAGCGGTGTTTGTATTAGGTAGGATCTCCTGGAAATTTAGAAAAGGAGCATCTCCTTTAACACTTTAAATATATTGTTTGAAGACAGCCTTGAATGGAAAGATAAAGGATTTAAGGACTCCATATTTGGCACAAACATAAGAAATCAGCTCTGTGCTCCCTTCTTTACAAATCCTTTGAGGGTCAGTAGAAGGTTGGAAAAGATCTCTGTGTTGGGTCTGTTCTCCATCCTTCTTTCCATGTTGTTCTCCTTACTCCCTTCCTTTCTTTTTACCCTTAGATTCCCTGTGGAAGAAAATATGACAAGACATGGCTAATCAATTCAATCCAGAGTCATTGCAGTGTCCCCTTCACTCCAGTGGATGTAAGAGAGGATGGTGAAGCCAGATGAGGGGACACAGGGGATGGGGAGAGACCAAGCTCAGCAGGGATCATTGGCCTCTGACACTATTGCTGTTGCTTCAATCTCTGTAGTTCCATTATGTGAAAAACTGGGCTCAGTTCTTTGTGCAGGATGGTAGCACTGCCTCTGCATTGGAGGATGTCAGCTACAAGATTTGTGATGAGGAGAACCAAAAGGTGCGTGTCGAGGGCAGTACCTGTACATGGTCTTGGGGCAGGAGGACAGGACAGGAGCTGGTCATATTCTTAGGAACCAGAGTTCTTGTTGCTTACCCCACTTTTACTTCCCTCAGATACCTATCTTTGTCAATACTTCTGCTGTACCCTACTCTGTGAGGGATAAGTTGGAGCCAGAGAAAATGGAACAGCTAAAGGTAATGCAGACTCAAGGCCCATTGTGTGTCCACATCCAGATGCACCTCCTCTTCCTCCAGCCCCTGATTTTCCTGATACTACCACAACCTCAGAGCCCTCTCTCCATCTTCCTCTGTAGTTGATCATGAGGAAACGATATGATGTCTCAAAGAAAGCTCTTGACCTCCAGAGTCTCCGCTATGACCCAGGTATGGCTGACAGCAGTAATTCTAGGACAGGTGAGGGCAGAGGGCTCTGCCTGGGAGGGAGACTTAAGGATGGTAACAAGCGAGGGGTTGGGCTGGTGGTGCATCCTTCTGATTCCCTCCTTTTGGATTCCTGAAGACTTGGTGGGCCTTGGTATTGATATAATCCTGAATCGAAGAAACTGCATGGCTGCCGCCCTGCAGATCATCAAAAATAATTTCCCTGAGGTGAGGCCTGGTATAATGGTAAGCGGTGAAACAAATGGGGCAAAGGGAAGATTTGTTCCTAAAGCTCTACATAGTAACCTTCACTCTAACTCTTATTTCCTAAAAGCTGTTGTCCTTGAACTTGTGCAACAACAAACTGTATGGGCTAGATGGACTCTCTGACCTTATTCAAATGGCCCCCACAGTCAAGATCCTGAACCTCTCCAGAAACGAGGTGGGATGAGGGAGCCAGATCAAAGTTGGGTTGAGAGTGGGGTGATGGTACTCAGAGTGATGAGAGGACTTAGTGGATAGTACTTGTAGGGTTGGGAGGGGGTTGTGGATTCAGGGGCATGATGTCTTTCCCTGGAACTCCTTTACCAATTTCCTCCCCATATTTTTTCAGCTAAAGTCTGAGTATGAGTTGGACAAGATGAGAGGACTGAATCTTGAAGAGCTCTGGCTGCAGGGGAACCCCTTGTGCAGCATCTTCTCAGACCAGTCCACCTACATAAGGTTGGTGATAACCACTGCCACCCTTCCCAGTGATCCTTGCTCTCTGAAAGATTGAACTGCCCCTGACAATGCATGTGTGTAGGAAGCTGCAACCCTTGTCCTCTAGAAGGACTGTAGGCCCTACCTTCTTCTTTCTCTGTGTCCCTCACCTATAAGGAGTTTTCTTCCTCTGACCTGCTCACCTGTTCTCCTAGTCTGGGATTGGGTTCCCAGCTCTCAGCACCCAGCTTTCTCTAAGCCTTTGCAAGAGTGTGCTTTAGGAAGCAGGACACCCCATTCCTCACCAGGACCAGGAGGGTCCACCCTTGAGCCAGATGCTGGTGCCTTGCTCTGGGAAGAGTCCACTAGACTAGGGCCTCATGCTAAGACAGGCCTTCCTACTCCAGGCTGAGATGGGACTTTTTCCCAGCTTCCCTGAGAGGGCCCCTGTTTCCTATGCTCCAAAAGGGTCTCCCCTCCAATCCCTGGCTGGCAAGAGGACTTCCCACCCCCATTTGGATGGCCAAGGAAGGCCTGAGTGGCAGTTACAATGGCATTCATTCTTTTGGCTCAATGTCAGGAGCTGGGCCCTCCTTAGGAGAAAACAGGGTTCCCTGAATCAGGGGCCAGAAGTGGCCACCACCAGTGAGCAGAAGACCCCCTGAAGGAGCAATGGAAGGCAGAGGGTAGAGGGGGTTGAGGAGACCTAAGGACAGACCTGTCGGGCAGTGCCCGTACCCTGCTTCACACATCATACCTTTCTGCCTGGTCCTACAGAGGATCCCAGGGTAGCCTGACACGGGTATGATTCCTCAGGCATGGAGTCAAGACAGGCACAGGTGCACAGGGGCCATGAGGAGACAAGGGGGTGATCATAACAGGGGTCCATAGACCCTCTACCCCATGCTGAGCTGGGGTCTCTTTCCTCTGTCTGGGGAAAGACTCCTGCCATCTTGGCTACTTTGTTTCTCCTGCCCAGGTCAGACTGAGTTCCCACAAGTGACAAGGGCTCAACTAGGATCCAATGGGCCTCCAGCCCAACAGGTCCATGTTTTCTTAGGACCAACCAGGGGCAGGGGAAGGAGAGGTATACAGAGAGCAAGGGAACCCTGTCTGCTTCCTTCTCTCCTCTTCCTGCCCCCTCACAACCCCATGACAGCTTCCTTCCCTTCCTTTTGCTTTGCTTTCTCTTTCTTCCTTGTCTCCACACCTGTGTGTCTCCCCCATCTCTCCTCCTAGCTACTCCATTTCTGTCTTCATCCTCCTCCCTTCTCCCTGCCTCCAGAGCCCTGCCTCCGTCAGCCCCCTGCCCCAGGATCCAGGCCATCCCTGGGGTGGGTGTCTTGGTCCCGGCAGGGTGTTGGATCGCCACTGAGGTAGCACAGTGCTGGGCTGCCACCCCATTTCCTCTTCTGTCAGAGCCTGCAGTGGGGTCCTGAAGGAGGGGAGGGAGGCAGGATGGGGGAAGAAGCCCTGAAGCCTGGGCTCCAAATGCTGCTGCTTGTAGCACTGGAGAAGGGAGTGAGGGCAGTTTAGGTAGGAGCTGCCCAGGAGGATGAAGAGAGAGGGAGGAAGGGAGGGAATATGAATGTGAAGTGTGGAAAGAGATGAGACTTC
>PVJL010018219.1:0-16474 GCA_004026885.1 Lyroderma lyra
GCGGCCACAGCCCTCGTGAAACAGACAGGAGCACTGCGTCCTGCCCCCCGTCGCCCACAGAGACCATGGAGGGCGCCGCCTCTCAAGCTTGGGTCAAAAATCAACACGAAAATGTTTTTAAAAGTGGTTCTAAATGGAAAACCAAACATGGGTTTGTCATCATTTCCCTTTAACCATTTTCTCTTGATGTGTTAGTAGCAAGAACACTAAGACCCTCGGCAAGAAGTGAATCTCAGGTTAAAGGGGACTGAGCCCTAAGTGAATGATTTTTTCTGGAATCTTCTACCATAACAACGTGAGAACCCTAAACGTAGACCACTGGAAGGCTCACTGTTTTCCTGGCCTCGGTCACTCCCTGATGAACCTGCTCACGCCCAGCGACTGAGCATGAAAGGCTTTGGGGCGGAGGCAGGCGGCTCCAGCACCGCTCTCGGTGCGCCGCGCCGCGTCCCTCCCCTTGACACACGCTTTCCGCTCCAGGACACGCACGCGCACTGCGCCATCGCGGGCGGACGCACTGACGGCTCTGCCTTCCACGCGGAGCCCGGGGCGAGCAAAGCCGGCGCCTGCGGGACTAGATCCCCTCGGGCTTCAGCCGCTCTCACTGCCGGCTTCACAGGCCCTTGCCCAGCCGCGATTCCAGGTGCTTAAAAACGCAAAAGCTCGACTAGAAACCCTTCCTGGGGCCACAGGGATTTAAAGGAACGTGACGAAGAGAGAATGTTCTCGAGGGACGCCAAGGGCACACTGGCAGTTCTTGGAATACTATTGAATTGATTTTTATATTAAAGAAGAGCTTCTCTCCCCCCATTAACCTATTGGTTCGTGGCAGGAGTTGTTAAACGTGTACCACGTGGTCAGCCCCAGGGGGACACTGCGGAGCAAAGACCAGTGGCACCTCCTGAGACCTGGAGGGGCTCCGTGTCGGCCACTGGCAGTCTCCTCACCAACAACCAGAATGCAGTGACCAGTCCGGACTGAGGCACAAGAAACGGGGTGACTGACGTTGTCATTGCCACATTGGGACCCAGTGTGGACGGGACATCTGAGCCTGGTGCTGAAGAGTGACTAACAGTCCTTAGGAGTGCGGGGGGGACACACCTGGACAGCTACGTGAGGCTGGTTTTCACCCCAGAAGGAAGAGCTAGAGGAGGTCCTTGCAGAGAAAAGTAAGAATGGGAGCAGCACTTCCACATCAGGACACACGTCCCAGGAAAATGACAGCGAGTGTGCCACCAGCAAATCAGAAAAGGGACTTGGCTCGGGGAGGGAAGGGGACAGACGCACACGTGGTTTTTACTGTCGCTTCCCGCACCATTCTGGAGTACCAGGTCTGGCATGAGGGCCCACAAAGGCTGTCACCAGAGGAGAATGTGTTTCCCAGGTCTGCACTGTCATCGTCACTGTTACTCCATTGTGGTTACACCCAGGAAGACACAGAGGTTAAAAAACCGGAGACGGAAGACAGTCCCGCTGAGTCCGTAGCTACCGTCACGCACGGCCCCTTGGACAGAGCCGCAGACGTGGCCCAACGTCGGCGCCCGACCTCCTAGGCCCTCACTGGGCACATGCACGTGTCCACGGCCCCCAGGACACCTGGATGGGTGGTCTGCTTTGACAGAAGGTTAACCTGGTGGCACATGTGCGCCTGCAAGTTTCGCTTGTGTTGAGCCCAGTCTCAAGTGGGTCGTTAGAGCCTCCCTGACCCCAACCACATCCTCACGGGGGCTCCTCCAAAAGCATCTGCTCCGTGTGTACGTCGTCACAGAGTGTATTCAAGGGGACCTGCCCGTCGTCATGCCTGTGCTGTGATTTAAACAAAATCAGGGTTTCTTTTTGTAACTGCATTGATAAAATAGGGATGAAGTGGTGCCTTCATGTTGATTTGTGTTTGTTTGAACTTTAGAAAGAATAAACCTTCTTTCCCTGTGCAATTTTTAAACACAAGATGGTAGGGATATGCCAGAAAAGAGTATTATAAAGTTTAGGGCACAGTGACCTCTCATGTGTCCTAAAACCATGTACACTCCAGAGGACACAGACCATTTCTCTGTCAGCTGATCCTACCCTGACTTCCTGAATCTTCCTAAAGCCCAGGTCCGGAGAACCCAGAAAAGTCGGGCCTGAGTAAGTGCCTGAGTTATTTTTTGGGGGAGAGATCTTGGGGTGACCTCGGCCTCCAGCTACCTGGGTTGGCAACGTGAGGAAGGCCAGTTACCTATCTCCAAACATGAATAATAAAGTATTTTTGTTGGTTGATCTGTTTTGTTTGTTTTTACCAAGCGCCCAAGGGATGCTATGAAGTCAAAATTGAGTGAATAATAACAAATCGTATATAAGGTTTAAGATGTAATGGGAAGGACCCTAAGACATAGGGATCTGTGTGTGTGTGTGTGTGTGTGTGTGCTCATGTGCTATAATAACCAATATTTATTTAGTCCAAACACAAGTCCCTGAGGTGGAAATCCCGACACGATCTGTGCTTCAGTCCTGTCATTTGGTCACTGCCCCAAGGCCCTCCAAAAACAAAACGTGGTGACTCTGTCCTACGCACCACCCCATTAGGAGTGGGTGGCCCTAACCCAGTACGAGGTCGTAGGAGAGGAGTGCTGTGCCCTGCCAGTTTCCTACGGTAACTAAATCCGAAACAAATGATTGCTGCTCTCTGTTCTTCTCAATCCCTTCTGCCATCTGTGACGCTTGAAAGGAAAAGTGGTATTTTATTTTTAAGGTTATTCAAGGATTTCATTTGCCCCCGTAATGTCTTTGTATAGTTACTGTCCTAAATGGTTGACTTGAAGAGGTGAACTGCATGGATGGAAAAGGAAACTGGGAGTGGAGCGCTCCTAATCGCATGCCCAGGTACGTTAACCTGCTGCCCAGGCACCTTAACCTGCTGCCCAGGTACGTTAACCTGCTGCCCAGGCACCTTAACCTGCTGCCCAGGTACGTTAACCTGCTGCCCAGGCAACTTAACCTGCTGCCCAGGCACCTTAACCTGCTGGCCAGGTACGTTAACCAGCTGTCCAGGTACATTAACCTGCTGCCCAGTTACGTTAACCTGCTGCCCAGGCAACTTAACCTGGTGCCCAGGTACCTTAACCTGCTGCCCAGGCACCTTAACCTGCTGCCCAGGTACCTTAACCTGCTGCCCAGGTACATTAACCTGCTGCCCAGGCACCTTAACCTGCTGCCCAGGCACCTTAACCTGCTGCCCAGGCACCTTAACCTGCTGCCCAGGTACGAAATACTGGAGCGTTTCCTGTGTCTCGGGTGTGGTTTACAGACAAGCTGACTATCGCTGTACAATGGAGATGGAAACAAATCACTGTAGCTGTGGTCAGCAGCCAAACCCACTGGTCCGAAGAGTCTGTCCTACCCTAGACGGGAAGGCTAAGTGCCCTTGGGAGGCTCTGCTACTTCCTGGACGGGTGCACGCATGTGGAGAAGTGTCCCACCTTCCCTGGGACCTACGTCCGTCCCACTGAAAAGCAAGAAGACTTAGTCATGAAGTCTGAGTAGCTGCCGTAATTCCCGAGAGGCACGTCCATGTGAAGTGCCAAAAGGAGCCATAAACGCGTCTTTATAAACGTGCGTTCTGTTACACTTCATTTACGTGGACAAATTTGAAGAGTCTGAAAACGAATGTTTGTATCGGTGTATAAAACAGGAATTTCCCAGAGCATATTTTGATCAAAATTATCGCCTCTATTCCTGGACGACATGGTATAGTTGAATCACAAAAGAATTAAAAATTCTTACTGAATTTTGTTCGATTATATTGCTTTTATAGGAAGGAGGGATATATTAATTTATTGATTTATTTTATTGGCAGTTTTCTGGGAGGAAAGGAAAATCTACTAGGTAAATTCCAAAAGAGCTGTTATACTTGTGTTTGTATTTCCTTTTATCACAAATGTTGAAAACACTTTTTACTTCTGTTTGGCGACACACCTCACGCATCGCAGAGAATTTCATTCTAGATACTCTGTATTGCATTTTTCATTCAAATGTTGAGTATTTCACAAGACAATGCAGAAATCCTAACAAAAAGCACCAGGTTAAAATACCTTGAAGTACATAGGTGACTTGAATCTTCGCACCGTGCACGGGGCAGTGCTCTTAGGTCAGGGCGGTGAAGATGCACTCTGGCCCTCAGTGTGCAGAGCCTCCCTGAGCCCGGGTCACGTGCTGTCGTGGGGCCGGGTAAGAACAGCTTTACTCTCACACGGAGACGCCGGCGCCGAAACACTGCCGCGATTTAGGTCTTGTTTCCCGAAACACAACCTTCCGGGCTCAGCCACATCCTCAGCACCCCCGAAAACGAACGCAGTCTCTTCGACGAGCCATTCCCAACTCAATACTGGGGGACGGGGGGCCGCGCCATGTTTTCCGAAGCTGGCCCACAGGTCAGAATTTAGGGTAACTGCTGCCATGCCATCAGCTAGGGGAGAAAGTGCAGAATAATGGAGCGTGTGTGCGTGTGGAGGGAGCAGGGTATGCAAACAGTGAGGTTACTGGGTCGCGCGAAGAGATGACCACGGGGCGCGCTAACAACGGGTCTTTCCATTCCGACGTGCGACACAGACGTGAATCCTTTCAGGGAACGTGCCAGCGGAGCGGCAGCGGTCACCGGGAGGGCCGTGCTTTCCTCAGGCGGCTTCCCGCTCAGGGCCGGCTTCGTGCCAAGAGGCCCTCGTCACTGTGCACAGGCCAAACTACGGCCGGGTGGCCACAAACACAGAGGCGGTGAGGCCACGACTTACGGCAGGGACGGGGTACTGACCCCCAGGGACACCTTTCTGCCCCTGTGGCACGCAGCCCGCAGATGTCGCCGCCTTTCAGACCTGTGATCACGCTGTGTCCAATGACGCCCCGAACAAGTGCTACTAATGCTTCAGGCGCGGAGCCGTTCTGACACGCGAGACCGAGCGGCCAGCCGCCACGGCAGCCCAAGGGGCCCCGCGACTCGCGCGCAGTGATTTCTCTCCCTGTCCTCTCTCACACGTGTCCCCTCACGTCCCGTGTCTCGTTCACACCACACACGTTACCCCTGGGGTTCCTCCGCTTGTCTGAAGACCATGTGACACCGGAAACAACTTTCCGATCGACCGGGAAGTCGCGGGTCCTTTGTGCTCGTCTCCGGGGTGGGGGGCGACCTGAAGGCGGCGTGAGAGGCCGCGGGAGCACTCAGACGCAGTGACAACGCTCTGACGACAGGTCACATCCCACTCATTCTCAGACTCCCCCAAGGAAAACCTGGGCCAGACTAAGTCGCGGAGCCCCCGAGGGAGGAAATCATTAGACACTGAGCCCGGTGACTAGAACACATGTGCCCTGAGCCCTGACCTCCTGGTGATGGCGAATGTCACCCACCAGCAGGCGTCCACGCAGCGCCCTGTGCAACCCAGAAACGACGCGTGTGAGCGGACACACCCGGGTAGGAACACCCAGGGAGGCACGTGGCTGGCGGGCGCATCCAACACCCTCTGGTGGCCCCGCGCGGGAGGCTCCACGCAGAACATCACGGACCACTGCCCGCGGGAACCAAGGTTGTCTCACATAGCGTCCCCTTTAGGGCTTCACAGATCGTAAGACGAAAACGGCACCGCCGGAGCACGTGTCTGGAAGCGTGGCCGAGTCGCTTGGTGTCCGCTTGGGGACGTCAGCTTTCCCACAGCAAACATCAGGTTTACTCAGCATGAAATCACGGGGGGCACCGAACGGCCCAGGTGTCGCAACAGCCAATGAGAGCCGCTCTCCTTGCTGTGCGAACAGGAGAGGGGACACTTACCGCCGTCCTGGACTGTGAAATGGAACCCGTCGCTCGTGGCATTAGTCCCTTCTCTTAGAACATAGCATATTTTCATGTCATCAATGTCGGCTGGAAAATAATCACAGGACAAGACGATTAATGACTAGGGCAAAATCGGTGACGTGTGAGCAGACCCTACTGGCGGTTACTTCCCTGAGAGCATGTCCTGCTCCTCAGGGACACCGCGCTCTTACTTCTCATACCTGTGACCCCTTGATGCCGGCTGTCTCGTGCAAACCTGCCCCCTCAGGCAGATGCACAGTGTATGAATGAGGTTAGGAGACGAGCAAGGTGTTGTCCCTCCCAAGGGCATCTGCATGTTCACACATCAAAGGAGTGGCTGCCTAAATACGGGTGGCAGGCGCCCTGACAGGCGGAAAGAGAGCTATTTTAAGGCCTGGCCGATCCCTGGCAGGACTGACATCACACGCTTCGCCCCCCTGTAGAGCCAGCCCTAAGAGGAAAGAGGTCCCCCTGCCCTGCCTTGGACTAATCTGGTTAGCAGGCTGTTTTTAAGCAGCCCAAACTTTGAAAGAAAGACTCAGATTTTTTTTTAAATCCCAGATTAAAATAACTATCATGACCCAGCGTCATAGAGAACTTAGAGAACATCTAATAAAAGCGGAAACCTTATCCACAGGGAAAAGCTATCCTGCCTCAGAAGCTACCAGCTTGGCTGGCGCAGTCTGTTTTGAGTATTGACTAAAAGGCAATATTAAAAATGTATTCATGCCATTGTACCAGTTCCTCTCCTTCACGAGGCCACACGGACGAATCATAACACAAACGCTCTGTTCTGTGATACCCCAAACAGACGGTTATTTGATTCGGGCCAACCAGAGAGTAGCGATTTCCAAGGCTACACAAAAGCAAGATCAGAGCTCAAACGTGCTCTGACGGGGACGTAATGTTTGTCTGTCTCGTGCGTGCACTGGGGTTTTCCATTGCCTAAGAGCTCCACTGTTCACGCTCTGGGGCTTAAAGGCACCACGCATAAGAAAATGGTTTTATAAAAATAGTATTTTCTTTTAAAAAAAAACTATAGCACTTAGGAGACAGTGTCATTGAAATAAATCACCACTTCAAAACTGAATTTTAATGAAAAGTGGGCAGAGGGCCTGAATAGACATTTCTGCAAAGAGGACTACGGGTGTCCAACAGATGAAAAGCTGTTCATCATCAGGGAAAGGCAACTTCAAACCGCAGTGACATACCCCTCACACCTGTCAGAGTGGCCGTCCACAGTACATCCACACACGCGTGCTGGCGTGGACGTGGGGCCAAGGGAGCCCCCGTGCACGGGTGGTGGGGCTGCGAGTTGGTGCAGCCACGGTGGGAAACAGAACGGAGGTTCTTTAAAAAATTAAAAATAGAACTACCTGATGACCCAGCAACTCCACTTCTGGGTATTTATCCGAAGAAATCCAAAGCACCAATTTGAAAAGATACACGCGCCCCTATGTTCACGGGAGCATTATTTCCAAAAGCCATGAGATGGCAGGAACCGAAATGCCGTCAATGGACAACTGGATAAAGAAGAGGTGGGACACGTGTACAATGGATACTTCCCAGCCATAAAAAAAAAAAGAAATCCTGCCATTGTGACATGAATGGACCTAGAGGGTATGATGCTAAGTGAAATACGTCAGACAGAGAAAGACAAATACCCTGTGATTTCACTTACACATGAAATACAAAACACAAAATAAACACACAAAACAGCAACAGACTTACAGACACAGGGAACAAAGTGATGGTCCCAGATCGGAGGGGGCTGGGGGACTGGGGGGCTGGGGGACAGGATGAAGAAGTGCACGTCGGCAGTTACAAAACAGTCACGGGGGTGCAGGTATGGCACAGGGCACACAGTCTGTAATACGGTGATCATGATGTCAGGCGGGTACCAGACATATTGGGGGGTCATTTTATAAATTATAGGAATGTCTAACCACTACGCTGTATACCCAAAACTAATATAAAACAATAGTCACCGTCAACTGTAATTGAAACAGAAAAAAATAAAAAATCAAAATGAAAAAGTAAAAAAAAAAGAAAAAAATCTGTATCGGATTTTAAAAAAACCCCAAAACTGAATTTTAAGAACTTCTTTTAAGTAAACAGAACACGCATGCATTTACATGATCCTCAGGTGTTAAAGGTGCCCTCCCAGTGAGGGCATGTGATACTGACGGCTGGGACAAACCCTCGGCAGTTTCTTTAAAACTCTGTTAACAATTCAGGGTTCGAAAAGGGGACGTTTCAAAATCTCCCGTAAGGAAAGCCTTTGACAGTAGCACTGCTATTCTACAGCTACTTCTAAAAAAATCATGAACATTCTATAGACCACAAACACTCACTTTTTAAGGCACAGAAGTATTAGGAAGATAAAGAGCTAGTTGTCAAAATACTATCTTCTTTAAGTAAACAGCTAATAACTAGGTGTTCTTCTAAGTGTTAAACATGCACCCAATATATCTCAGTCTATCCACACAGTCACTCTACGGGTTTTTAAAAAACTTCTAAGTTCATTAACATGCCTGGGACCACACCCTGGTTCAAACCCTTCGGGGAACCTTCTGGAAGTGCTGTGTCAGTTGTCTCTCACAAGGACAAAAATGCAGGTACTTGGGACAAGTGACTGAGACCTAGTGTGGTGGGACGGGGGTGGCTTGCCGGAGAGGCCAAGTGTGAAATAACTGAATGATGTGCCCAGTGTGCCTGATTCTACCTGTTAACTTTTCCTAATCGTGAAATTTAATATGTTTCAGAAATGAATTATTATTTTTTTCTCCTCATTTGAGTTCATCTGGGGACAACTTTCTGTGGCCACGTGTTCAATTAATTTGAATTCTCGAAAATCCATCAAAACATAGGTTAGCCGATCCCTTCATAATACAACAAAAACAGAAGAAAACCAAACCAAAGCCCAGCACCGTCCTCACTCCAGGCACTATGTCCACTCCCACTCCCTTCTAGAGCTTTCTTCATTTTTACTTATCTATCTCATCTCCATGAGTAACCGCTAGCAACCAAACGCTAGTCGTGACTTGTTCAAATGAGTGCTGGGTGGCTAAGCTGGGTTCTTGTGAGAATGTGATCTGGGTTTTCAAAAAGTAATCTCAGGAATTTACCTCCCCTTTTTATGATAAACTTACAACTTCCCCTTTACGCACAAATGGCCCTAAAAAGTCATCACGGTCAGTCCGAGTCAGTGAGGGGGGGAGTGCGCCACACCTCCTCATGAAAGAGCCTAATTTTAGGGCTCCGGATTTCAGAAACAATATTCGAGTATTTTGAGCTGTTGGACTTGGTCCATAGGGTGTACGCTGCATCATGTGCCTGTCTCCACCCAAAAGTCCCTTTAAAAAGGATCTCCAAAGTCGGATTTCTATTTCTGTCACATTTTCTACCCGTGGATACACTCCCCCCACCTGTTTCCCTTTCCATGCAAGTGAACCGTCTAGGGTTGCAGGGCCATCTGTCCTCAGAGCCTTCACACACACGTCTCCTGCGCGACGCTTGGCCCTCTGAGTTTCCTGTCGCTGCCGGCCCCGGGATACAGTCAGGCTTCCTGCCAAGCCTCAGAGTGAGGGGCTAGTCGCCAGCCTCTCAAACAGAGAAGCAGTCACTCCGCCAATACGGTGTGCGACACCGTGTTTGCCGAAGTGATGGTTATCTGAGAGCGCAACACGGGTAGGAAGAGAGCGCTCCCGGCGGGAGGCCCGGGGGTTCAGCTCCGGCTCCGCCCCCAGGGCCCGCGTGGGGCCGATCTGGTTTCTGACACGGGGGAGGCTTCCATGAAAGCGACCCAAAGCCCTCGGTAACACAAGTCGCGCGCTCTAGAGAGCAGAGCCCTCACTCCCCAGCCAGCAACTCAATGGGTTTGCCTCTTCTGTCACCGAGACACTCCACACAGGTCACCTGCCCTTCCTGTCCCAGACTGTGTCTGCACAGAGGGAAGGCAGCTAAGGAAACACCTGGGCCTCAGGAGAGCAGGTGAATGCAGGTGGGACAGGGCTCGTTCCCGTGTTTGAAACAGGGCCGCGAGGAAGTGTGAAATGAGCACCTGACCTCCCCCTCCTGCTATTCATTAATCTCGTTAGCAGATCTCCGGGGTCTTAATAATGAAGTGGAAGCGCATTTAGGGACATCCGTGCTCCTGATACGTCCCGTCTTCTTACGCGCTCTTATTTTGTGGGTACCTTGGCAGTATGTCTGGTACATGTCATTTTTATAAATCTAAATAGGTGTTTCCCTCTTATGTCTTTGGACAACTATCTGTCCTAAAAAATTATTTAAAACATTGTAAAATCTACAAAGTCTGAACACAGAAAGCATCTCTGTCCCTACGCAGGGTGAGGATCTCAGCACAGAACGCGGGGTGCGCGGTGGCGTGCAGAGGAAAAGCCTGCCACCATCCTAAGTCACCCAGGTCTGGCTTCCGCTGTGCCAGCAAACCGGTGACATTCTCCCTCAGGAAGGTCACTGCGCTGGGAGCTACGGCCAGAAGGGAGCTGCTCCCAAGGGGCGCGAGTCCCTGAATTCTCTCCTCCCCTTTGTTGGCCGAGGTCCCTTCTCTCGGACCCTAACGTGGTACTCAAGGAAGTTTGCGCTTACAGCCGCGTGCTCAGGACGGCGGTCCCGGAACGCCCTTTGCTTATCAGGAGAGAAGAGTGCGCCCTACCTTGCGTAAACTGCGTGACGCTGTGGTTGCCTCTGGCCAGGTTGAGGAGATAGCCATGTTGAGGGGTCTCTGTGACAGTAAACCGCAGAGAAATTCGCGAGCTGTCTCTGTCCTCCACTTTCAATACTTTGCTCGTGATCATGACGCCCAAGTGGCCAGTGGCCAGGGTGCGAAGTGTAGAGGCCCCTTTGTTCACTGCCATTGTGGGGACACTATTGTCAATAGCTAAGACCTGGATCTTCATCACTTGGGGTCTTCTGGTTTCAAAGACGGTGTCAGGAAAAACGTAGAACTCCGTATGGGAACCATCCGTCACGGTGAAGGAGAAGCTGTCTTCACTCGACTCGCTCCCGTCGTGCCTGTAGCTGATCAAGTTCTCATTCAGGTCTTGCTTGGTGAACACCAGGGCAGGCCTGGAGTTGTTAAACAGGAGCTGACCATGGACAGGCATCTGGGTGACAGTGAACTTTAGGAGTCTGTCAGGAGTGTCTCTGTCTTCGACGGTGAGTTCAAAGGGTGTGATCAGCTTGCTCGCACCCTCGCTGACGACCAGGGTGTGGACGGTCACCACTGGCTTCTTGTTGTCCACGTCGCTGATGGAGATACGGAAGGTCCGGAAGACGGGGTTGCGCCCATCCGTGACTTGAAACTCGAAGCTGTCCATCTTCCCCTCGTCGTCAGAGGTGTGGATGTAGTAGATTTTGTTGCCGGCCAGCTGGAGCTGCGTGAAAGACGTGATGGCCACGCCAGGGTGGTCTGTGCACTCTAGGAGGCCTCTCACGGGCCCCCTGGTGATGGTGAAAACTAAGTTTTCATCAGGACTGTTCAGGTCACTGGTGCTTAGCAGGTCTGTCGTGAGGGTGACTTTACCACCTTCTTTCAAGGACACTCCTTTGCTTACCACGTCAGGGAAGACGAGGTCAACACTCCCAATGGATACGTAGAAGTAGCGATCTATGAGGGCATTGACCCCGTCGGTCACGTCAAATTTAATCAGGTCCCGCGTGCCCTCTTGCCCCAGATGGACATACCGAATTAAGTTCCTGTCTACCTCGTCCTGGGTAAAATTCATGCCCAGCGTGAGATTTTCAAAGCCACCTGCAAGTTTCCGTCTCTGCAGTAAGCCGTGTCCCGGCCCGTGACGCAGAACGTAAACCAAGGCTTTGTCCTCTGAGTCTAAATCAGTTGCCATTAATATTTTGTTGCTCACAATTTTGGTTTCCCCAATTTCTATTTCTAGTCCATTATTAATGGCCATTCTGGGGGTCTCGTCATCAACAGGGATGACCACGATGGGGACCGTCTTTTCCACAGAGTGTTTGCCGTCTGTCAGTTGAATCACAAAACTATCTGCCCGAGTCTCAGAGTCGTCGTGCTCGTAAATAATGCTGGAACTCTCTATGATCTGGTCCAAGGTGAAGCTTTCGACCAAAACGGTGCCGTTGATCAGCTGGTTCATGATGTGACCGTGAGTAGGCAACTGGGTAAGAGTGAATGTGAGGTCCTCTGGGGGCACGTCGGCGTCAGCGGCATTGAGGATGGGCGTATCGATCACCAGACTCATGCCTTCCATCACCATGAACTCTCGCACAAAGATCTCTGGCTGCTCATCGTTGGTGGGGAGGATTACGATGGGGAAAAACTGTCTCTCCGAGAAGTTAATGCCGTCAGAACAACGGAATACGAATCTGTCCTCCGCAGGCTCCACCCCTTTGTGGACGCTCTGAACGTAGTTGACGTGACCCTGCCGGAGGTCTTTCAGGGTGAAGGCGCTGATGGCCACGCCTGCCCGTGACTTCTCGGAGCCTGGTGCCGGGGAAATGTTTTCTACGTACCCTGAGGTAGGCTGAACGACGATCGTGCATAAGATGTCATCGTTCAGGGAGTCGATGTCTTCGGCACTTATGTGCGTGGAGGTGAGGACACTTTTACCGCCTTCCGTGACCACAAACTGCTCGCCTACAGAAATTTCTGGGGCCTGGCTGTCAACGGGAAGGATGGTCACCCACACAGTCACCCCTTTGATGGCACTGCCCCCTACTCTCCATTCCTGAGACGTGTCTGACAGGCTCAGGTTAAAGGAGTCCTCTTTGGGCAGCAGGCCTATCTCGCCGCTGGTGTGGGCATAGACAACAGAGCCCTCCAGGACGTCCCGTTGGGTAAACTGCTCCGCAGGGACTCCACTGACCAGGATTTCTCCATGTAAGGGTGGGTCTTCCAAGAGGAACGTCAACATTAAATCATCAGTGTCCTCATCAGTCCCCCTGATGACACTGGCAGTGACTTCTGTAGCCCCATTTTCTAAAACATCTAGATAGGACCCCAGAGTGCCTGCAGGAAGGCTGGGCACAGGCACCCCCTCCTCTGCTGGCCGGATGCTCATCCGGAGAGTGATGGGCACCACGTGGTGTCTGTCACTGACCTCCAAGGAGCAGCTGTCCGTCAGGGACGAGTCCCTGCTCTTATGCTCATAGGAAACCCGACCCTGCACTACGTCCTCCAAGAGGAAAGTCCCGCCGACACGCAGGACCTGCCCAGACAGCCTCAGGTGGCCGTGCCTGGGCGCCTGCGTGAGGGTAAAGGAGATGTGGGCGAGGTCCGTGTCCGCGTCCGTCACGCGCAGCTCGGACTCGCGCAGGGTGTGCCGTCCCCTCTCCTGAACCACGAAGCCCGTGTTGAGGATCTCGGGGGGCTGGTTGTCCTCTGGCTGCAGGTAGAGGGTGAAGGTACCAGGCGCGACGTTCCCCGCCCGGTCTTCCACCTCGAACTGGAACTGGGCCACCCGGGCGGCCACCCCCAGTTCTTCATCTGGGGGTCTGTACGCGATTTTGTGATGGTTGATCTGGGCCTGGGTGAAATGGGCCACCATGACCGAAGGGTCGTCGGTCAGAACCAGGGTGCCCAGTGGGGTCGGGGGGTGGTTTTCATCTGTGTCCATTGGCGGCTGGGTCACCGTGTAGCGCAGTTCCCGGTCGTCTGTGTCCAGGTCGGTGTAGCGCAGCCATTTCTTCCGGAGTGGGGTGAGCCGGGCCTCCTGCACCACCATCCGCAGGGGACAGCCGCTGCCCAGCTCCGGGGGCAGGCGGTCCACGGGGTGAATGCGGATCACGAACCTGTGCAGCCCCGACCAGTTAGGGGGGTCGTGGCCGTCCTGCACGCGGAATGTGAACTGGTCTGTCACCGGCCCGGGGCTGTGGGGCCCCGAGTGCGAGTAGAACAGCCTCCCCTGCGTGATGTCCTCCTGCCGCCACTCCGTCACCGTCTTCTCGTAGAACGTCCCCTGCTTCTGCCACGGGCTCCTGGCGGGCTCTCCCGGGTCAGGGGGCGGCTGTGCCTGGCGGAGGAGCAGGCGCCCCGACGCTGGGGGGGACTCCAACACAAAGAGCAGCCCAGAGTCGTCTGAGTCCATGTCGGTGGCACTGAGCGCGGAGGGCAGGACGGGTGCCGTGTCCCCCTCCGCCAGCGTCAGCCCCGTGTTGGCATTGAGGACGGGCGGCTGGTCGTCCACGGGCACCAAGGTGATGGGGAACAAGAACTGCACCTGGTGCCTGCGCCCCCCATCCACCATCCGAAGCACCAGGTTGTCGCTCGGCGAGCCGTCCCTGCCATCGTGCTGGTAGACCACCTGGCCGGCCGCCAGCTCCGCCACCGAGAAGGCCTTCGGGCCAGGTCGGCCGCCGGAGGCCCCCAGGAGCACGAGGCGGCCGTGCCGCAGCCCCGCCACCACCTCCAGCTGCACGGCCTCCAGGTCGTCCTCGTCGCTGATGACCAAGTTTTGCGGCCCGGCGCCGGCGGGGCCCGTGAGCGGCCGGGACTGGCCCTCGTAGAGGACGAGCCCAGTGCTGCGGGTCACCACGGGCGCCAGCGTGTTCATGGGCTTCACCACCACCATGAAGGCGAAGGGGTCGGAGGCGGCACCTTCCGGGTCCACCACCTCCAGCTCCAGCTCGAAGAGGCGCTCGTGGTCGGAGTCCTCGGAGGGCGGCTGGTAGGCCACCTTCAGCAGGCGCAGGTCCCTCTGGGTGAAGGAGGACAGGGGCAGGCTGCGGTCATCGGTGCTCACCAGGTAGCCCTGGCCGGGCTGGAAGGGAGCCGTGAGGTTGAAGACCAGTAGGTCGGGGGGTGACTCGGCGTCCTCTGCTGCCAGCATGTCCGGGGTCAGCGCCGTCAGGACGAACTGGTCCACCTCCATCATCATCATGGCCACGAAGCTGGGCTTGGGCGCCGTGTTCTCGGCCCCTCCCCGGATCCTCACCAGCACCTGGAAGTGCTCGCGCTTCAGGGCGGGGCTGCCCACAGGGGCCCCCCGGGAGCGCAGCTCCACCACCATGGGCACCCAGTCCCTGTTCGGGGAGCGGCCGGGGGCTGTGTGGCGGTAGCGCACGCCGAGCTCCTGGAAAGCTCTGCAGTCCATCAGGAGAGGCTCCGGGGCGCCCTCGTCGCCCAGGCGCCCGGGGACCTGCGGGTAGTGGAGCAGCTCCCCGTAGCGCGGCAGCGCCCCCAGGCCGGACAGGACGCCCACGCGGCACTCCTCGGTGTCGGGCTGGTAGGCGAACTCCAGGCTGCGCGCATCCAGGGCATTGCTGGTGCCCAGCAGCTCCTCCACGACCAGGGGCAAGTTCCGAGTGACCACTTCCAGCTGAGTGAAGACCACCTCCACCTCCAGCACCAGGGGGAGCACGGCCGCCTCGCCCCGCGCGTCGTAGCGCAACTGCAGCGGGACGCGATCTCGAGAGGGGCTGCGCGCGCCCAGGTGCGAGTAGCTCACCTCTCCAGGGCCGAAGTCGCACGGGAAGCGCTTGGGACTCAGGCGGCCGGGTCGCTGGGCCAGCGCGTCGTTGTCCAGCACGGTCACGGCGCAGCGGTCCCCCGGCTGCACCTGCAGCACCAGGTCGTGCAGCGGATCCAGCCAGACCTCACGGCCGAAGGGCACCCGGAGCCCACGGTTCGCCATCACTATAGCATCCTCGGCGGGGACCCCTGCGACCCCCGCCAGGTCCGGGGACAGCAGTGCCGGGCCGGGGGCGTCGGGCTGCGCCGGGACGTGGCTCCCCAGTGACAGGAGAAGCAGCAGCACCGCCAGCCGGGCCCGAGGCGGAGGCGTGGGAGAGTCGGGGCGGCCGGCCACCCCGTGCGCGCGGGAGGCGGTCCCCGAGGCCCGAGCTGCACGCATGGCCAGGTGTGAGGGCGCGCACAGGTCAGCCCGAGAGCGCGCGGCCGGTCCCCGGGCAGGGAGCAGGAGACCTCTCCGCGGGGTGCCAGCGACTCCGCGCGCCGCCCGCAGGGCTCCGCGGTGACCCAGGCGGCGCCCGAGGGCTGGGACAGTCGCGTGGTCCGGCCCGGCCCGGCGCGGAGCTGCAGCGGAGGCGGGCAAGCCCTCGCGGCCGGCCGGGCTCTGCCGCTCGCGGCTCAGTCGCGCGGAGAAATGCCTCGCTCCCAGCTCCTGCCCAGGTCGGGACCCCGGGCTTTGAGGGAAATCCCACCCCTTGCACCCCCTCCGATGCCAGTCCTCCCCAGAGACCAATCGTCGGTCCGGGGCGAACGCCTGGAGTCGGTGGTTGGATGGTGCTTCCTGCCAATCGGCGTCCAGGGGCGGAGGCGGGGAAGGCGCGGGTGAGGGGCGGAGATGGAAGTTGGGGTGGAAGCCAGGGGCGGGGCAGCGCGGAACCGCCCACCCGTGCTCGCGCTCCCTGAGGCCGCGGGGCCCGATGCGCCTCTTCAGCCTCCTTCCATCCCAGCTTACGCACTTTAGCTCCCATCCCCCAAATTCAAAGGCATCCGCCCAGGGGTCCCCCCGAAACTTGCGAACCCGAGAGGAAAAGTTACATATGCAATGCTGCTGGAGTTTGAATCGAGACCCGGTGCGGCGTGGGGAGAAGAAACTCGCGCGGACTTGCACACGGAGGACAGCTGAAATGAAAAGCCTACGCTAGCGCAGGCTGAGTCCCCCGAGCCCCCACCCACCCCCAACCCCG
>PVJL010018220.1:0-16479 GCA_004026885.1 Lyroderma lyra
CGACAGATCTGGTCCGCGTGGCCGGGTCTGGCACCCCGACAGATCTGGTCCGCGTGGCCTGGTCTGGCACCCCGACAGATTCTGGTCCGCGTGGCCTGGTCTGGCACCCCGACAGATCTGGTCCGCGTGGCCGGGTCTGGCACCCCGACAGATCTGGTCCGCGTGGCCGGGTCTGGCACCCCGACAGATCTGGTCCGCGTGGCCTGGTCTGGCACCCCGACAGATTCTGGTCCGCGTGGCCTGGTCTGGCACCCCGACAGATCTGGTCCGCGTGGCCTGGTCTGGCACCCCGGCACATTCTGGTCAGCATGACAGCAGGCCCGGTCATCCTCTCAGCTCCCTTCGCAGCTAAGGCTGTCGCTGGGGCACGGTTCTGGCCACATGCTACAAGCCAAAGCCCCCAGGGATGAGTTCCTCCGTCCTCAACCTGCCCTTCATACTGTCTGGAAGGTACGATGACTGAGGAGGCACAGCAGTCATTTTGTGGTCATGAGGCTGAAAAGCTAACAGTGACAAGGATGGCAAAGCAGAGGAAGAAACGTAGCCTGGGTGAGTTTGCGGCGCTGCCATTTGCCCTTGGAGGCCCTACCCTCCGTCTCCTTGGTGAACTCTCCTAAGCCCCTATGAGACGGGTCTCCTTCACTGAGTCTCCGAACAGCATTTCTGGTATAAGAAGCCTGCTTAGTGCAAACACGTTGTAGGCGCTTTGCGGGTGACCGACCGTATAGAGCCCAGCAGGACTTTACTTACAGCAGGGAGTCGGGGCTGGGAGGAAGTGCACATCCCCACGGCAGTGTGAGTCGTCTCAAAATGCTTCATAGTCTACGCCCCCGAAACGTTTCTCAAAAATGATTTTTAGAGTAGATAACGCTTACCCATAAATATGTTCCTTATAAGACGACTTAAGGACTAAATTATTGGAAGCAAATGTTCAACAATAGGTAATGATAACACAGTTTGGTACTCAACAGAGTGACATGGTCGATCACCAGTAAGAATTGTGTTTTTCAAAGATATTTTAATGGCAGAGGAAAAAATATATATCTCAGTGTTCAGAAAGTACGCAGGATACAAACTACACTTTTAATCTGATAACAACGATGTTAAAATTCAGTGCACAAGGATGGAAAACTATGACAGTCATTGCCGTTGGTCGGCCTGCGTACGCTCACCTTCACGTTTCTGCTGTGCGTTTTCGTGCAGTTTTCAGATTTGCTACCATGAGAAAATCAGAAGAGAAACACTGTGTTTTTCTCCTGAAGTTACCTTTCTATTTCTTCTTCTTGCTTCTTTTTGTCCCCCCTGCAGAACCACATCTTGACCCTTTAGTCTGGTCTGAAATGGGGCAAAAGAAGGCCACGAGTTCAAGCCCCACCAAACGGTTGCTATTCACCTCACGTAACACACGTCTCACTGGGGACCAGTCCCCTGGGGTTCTTGGCCATCTCTGGTCTGGTTCCGTCCAGCTCTGTCTCCTGACTCTGGAGGCCATCAAACTCCCCTCCCTGGGGCCAGGCGCTCGGACACCTCCTTCAGGGATGTCCGGGTCTCTTTCCGCTCGGGCGTTCCTGTCCCCTTCCCTGGGCAGGTACGAGCTGTGTCATCGACTTCCCACCGGCACGGAGGGTGGAAGGTGGCTCATGGTGCCCCTGCGACCATCTCCTGGGACCGTTTCACACAGACACACGGCTAATGTCACCGCAGGCTGGATGGCACGGGAGGCAGCGATGGCCTGGGGAGTCATCAGGCGGGACCTTGACCTGGCGTGACATCGGCTCCCGCGTGCCACACCACCCGCCGTCCAGCCTACACTGGGAACGACCGGACGTTTTCCTTCCGGACACCTGACCGAAGGCCAGAGAGGCCACCGGTGGGCCCGCTGGCGGCCCTTCCACGCCCCGAGCGTTTTCCTTAAAGCTGACCTCACGGCTCAGCTATTTGGAGAACGGGGCAGAGCCCCACGTGGGAAAGTATTCAGCACGAGAACCTGCCATGCGGGGGTGGGGGGCGGGGGGTGGGTCCCAGGGGCCGGCTGCGCCCCGCAGCCCGAGAAGCACGTTTGGCTTCGTCATCGTTTCAGACTGTCACTCCTCGCCCTGTTGCTCCAACGCCAGCTCCCACCATTCTGATGCAGAAAGCCGAGCAGGACCCACGAGGGGCCTGACCTTTGGCCCTCGACACGATGCTCTCCGAAGCTTGTTCGCAGGTAAGACGCACCTGAGATGGGGAGAGGGTTCGTGGAGCAGCACACGGCCGTGTGGATCGGGGCCGCCGGCGAGCTTACACCCCTGGTTTCAACATACGCCCCCCAGGAGCCTTGTAGATACGCCGTCTCAACATTCAAAAACCACATAAGAGGGGGTGATGTGCACGTACCCAGGGACACACAGACAACATGCAGTGACTCCCAGAGAGTCGCGTGGCGGTCGCTCACACAGGAACAGCGGTCCACGTGCGCTCAGAAGAGCCCCATCACGTTTCTGCCGCTGGACCATGAAGGGCTTGAACGCGGGGACAGGCTTCAGTCCCCCAGGCCCCATGTGGAGCCTCGTTCGCACCCATTGGTCTTTCTATTTGCTGATGTGTAGGATCTGAAGAAGCAAATTCTGTTCGGTCCAAATACTTGACATGCTCCAGGCCTCAGCACTCCTCAGCCAATTAATTAGATGATGAATAACTATAACACATCATTGAATTCTAAGCCTACTGTTGCCCTTCCCCAAACAGATGGGGTTTCACTGCTAATTGTTATTAATGGGAAAACAGGAGCTACTTGCCTGAACAAATATTTATTGATCATCTGCTGTTGGGGAAATAGGAGTGACTGAAAGAGCCCTGTGGGCAGCTGACATTTCAATCTGTTCCTCATTTCATCTCATGTCTAGCTGCCCTTGTTTAGGATTCCATCACCTTCTGGAAGGACTGCTGTAGATGCATCCGCATCCATCAGCTTCTGTACAGCCTTTGTCTCCCCGCTGCACCCCCAGTTCATTCTCTGTACTGTTGATCCTTCCAACAGACACACCTGATTATGTGACGTTTGTGCTCTAGCTCCACCTGATGTCCCTTCACTCCTGTTCCCCTCTGTGCGGGGCCAGTTCTATGTGGCCCTGGTCCAGCCACATGGCCCCGCCTCCACCTTCTCCCCCCGTCCATGCGGCGGGCGAGGTTCCCGGTCTTCCCACCAGGTCGGTGGTGCTTCTTGCACCAGAGTCTTCTCCTGGCTTCTCTGTCTGATGAAGTCCAGCTCATTAACCTTTTAGTCTAAACATGAGCTTCTCTGCTGCATGAGGTGCAGCAAATTCTACTTAGTGTGAGATTTCATTAACTCGGGGATCACCACGTAACCCCCTATTGATTGGGTTAACAGGCTGTCATTGGATTGTTAGAAACAAAGCGGTAAGGCCCGTTTGCCACGGTTTGTTCCCTGCACGCCCCGGGTCCTGCCCCCAGGTGGGGCGACGAGTGGGATGAATGGACGTAGCATTTTCTGTTGGTTTGTTTGTTTTATGAATTTTTATGAATTTTTCTCTTTCTTTTTTTGCTGAAACTAAAAGTCATTTGACAAGTAGAATAGAGTCTACAAAGGAGAGGCTCCAAATACTGAGAGTGTAGCATCGCAAGGCTTCCGTGTATTTTCTTTATTTTCTAGTATTTTATTTACATTAGTTACGGATACACACAGGCACACACACACACAATTTAAACAGTTGGATTTTTCCCACTTAAAGTACATTAAAATGTCTTAAACTTTTGACCCAAACTACTAACTTGATTTTCAAAAAGGCTGGAAAACCTAACCCTGTTATTAGATATGAAAACGCACGGCTCATCTAGCACATCTTCACGGATTCTTGTACTGATTACTAGTACAAAAGGCAAAAACAGGTCTTTTCTTCAGCTATGCCATACTGTCATTCCCAGGAAGATGGGCTGTAGTGTCGCTTGTAAGGTTCTTGCATCTCATCTTTGTGACTCGCGAAGCTTTTTCTTTGCCCATTCACTTGATGGGATATTTCTACTTTTCTCATTCATAGGAACTATTTGTAGACGTTTACAATCCTTTCTAAATCTTGTCTATTGCAAGGAAAACCCCGTATTTCTCAGCCTGTGATCTGCCTTTGGTTTGTTTTGTGGTGTTTGGCACACGAGGTTTGCGTGCATTCGAGTCTGTAGCTTCCCTTTGACCGCCTCCCGTCGGCTTTAAGCTGAGTCCTGACTTCATCCAGGAAGAGGAGTCCTTCCCCCCCTCTTCCACGCTGTTTTCAAAACGAACCGAGCTCGGCTCCTTCTGCAGTTGATTTGGGTGTGCGGTAAAGTGAGAAGCAGGTGTTGCCCCCAGAGATCTTGCCAGGGGTCATGTCACCTTGATGGAGACATCTTTCCCATCCCGTTGGAGAGGGACACCCCCACCCCACCCCCCAGCACGTGATAAATGCCCATCGGCTGCGGGCTGTTCACTGTTCCTCATCCTGCCCCTCTGGTGCCAGCCATGCTCACCTCGTCCTGGAGTCAGCACGCCGTCTGAAGCCCGGGGGGCAGGGGGGTGCTCCCTCGTCTCTCTTCTTGTGGAAGATCTTCTTAGGTCTTTCCTCACTGTTTCTTTTGGGGAAATTACTCACTTTAAAACACAAATTTTCCATTCTAACATGTAGCTACTCTGAAAACACGAGTATTTTTCAGCTTAAGTTCCAATGTATTCCTTTGACCTCTTATTCCGACGGGTAGGAGTATTCTTAGCTACTCTGTGTGTGGGTGCTATTACAAGCCGGGCTCCTTTTTCCATTACATTTTTAATGGGTGAAATCGGGGAGGCCCAACCTTTTGGCTTCCCTGGGCCACACTGGAAGAAGAATTGTCTTGGGCCACACAACATGCACTAACAGTAAGGACAGCTGCTGAGCTATGCAAAGCCCAAGCTTACGGATGTGTGCTGGGCCGCATTCAAAGCCGTCCTGGGCCGCGAGCAGCCCACAGGCCGCAGGTTGGACACGTTTGGGTTAAATGCTTCTCAACAGAAAATTCACTTCCTTTGACGTGCTTGTACTGAGTTTGGTTACTTGGTTAACTTCTCCTGTCACTTCCTCAGCTATTAGGTGGTTCTCTTCCATGCCTAGGTGTGTTGCTAGAAGAAACTGAGGGTGGAGGGCTGCTGTGCCCCCAGTGCCCAGCACGTGGCGTTTCATCTACACGAAGGTCAAGTCCAGCCAGAGATGGGGGGTGGGGGCTGCCCGTGGATGGTGGGGCGGTGGCATCCGGGGGACGCGGTGGTTCTGCTGTTGTCCTACGTGGTGGTTACACCGGCACGTTCCGTGTAGAAAGGGTCCTTGAACCACCCACCTACAGCCTGCGGACTACGCAACATGTACGCCTGGGGTGGTATGAACAGTCACCCCCAAAAAGATACGTGTCCAGGTCCTAACCCCAGTACCTGGGTGCGTGAACTCATTCAGAAAAGGGGTCTCTGCTGCTGTGATTCGGTTAAAGATCTGGGGAGACATCATTCTGGATTGGGGTCCGCTCTAAATCTGATAAATAGCATCTTCGGGTTTAGGTCACACGAGTTCTCCGATTTGGATAACGATCACGATCAGGTTTTGGTAAGGAAATCCAGAAGGAAAACAGACTCGCAGAACAGGGGGTCCTCTGTCCCCGCGAAGGTGGCGGCGGAGCCTGGCGCGACGCCTCTAGACCCCAAGGAATGCCAAGACCTGCCAGTGATGACCCGGACCTGGAAAGGGCAAGACAGCCTCCCCCCCTAGAGCTTTTGTGGGGAGCAGGGCCCTGCCGACACTCGGTTTCGGACTTCCAGGCTCTAGATCAGCGAGAGAATAAATATCTGGTTGGAGGAAGCCCCAGCAGTCCAATTCCACGCCAGAGCTCACTGAAAAGTTCACTTTTTAGTTCTAGTTTTGACGAACACAAGGAGCCAGCGCGGGGGGCGGGGTCTTACGCTGGTGTCTGGGGGCCTGACGGAAAGCCGTGAAGTTATTGCTCTAAATTATTAAACACGAGCTCTCGTCGGGTCCCATTCCCAGGACTGTCACCGACGGAGTCACTCGGGGTGGATGCAAGGATTTTCACCCCCACGTCGACTACTCCCAAGCCTTTAGGGTCCCCTCTCGGACCCCAGGGGCTGTTCCTGCTCTTCTGGGCTGTCGTCCTGGTCTCCAGTTCTGGTTCTTTCAATGTCACGACCCTGGGGGACTCACCCTTGCTGCTAGGTTCTTCCATTCTTTACAGGGGGGACCCCCATTACGCACGGAACGCCTGTGCCCTCCCCGTCATCCTGTGTTGAAGGTATGTGGAGGTGGGGCCTTCAGGAGGGGGTCAGGGGTGAGGCGAGGTCACGCGGGTGGGGCTGTCACGACGGGAGCCGTGCCCTTATAAGAAAAGAAGGCATGAGATCTTTCTGCCTCTCTGCTCAAAAACATAAAGAAGAGGCCACACGAAGGCACAGCAAGAAGGTGGCCATCCGCAAGCCAGGGTGGGGACCGCCACCTAGAACTGAATCTGACGTCGCCTTGCCCTTAGACCCCTGGCCTCCAGGACTGTGGGAGATAAACATCCGTTGCTTTAACCCCCGTCTGTGGCGTTCGGTTCCGGCAGCCTGAGCTGGCTGAGCCCTGCGCCCTGCGGGGTGCAGAGTGCTCCCGAAGTTCAGCTTGGAGAACAAGCGTGCTCCCGTTTCCTATCCCCCTCCCCGCTCCCCGCCCCACGGCTGGTCCCCGAGTCCCATGCAGGCGCGCTCCGCTCTGTTCCCGCTGCGCCCTGACCCCTCTCTGACCCGCCCGGACCGAGCGCTGGGCCTCCGCCTGCGGGTGCTGCACGGGGGCCTTTAAAACCGGGCATGTCGCGGGGTTAACACAAGCGCACGTGCGGCGTGTTCCGCACAGGTCAGCGGCTCGTGGCGGAGGCAGGGAGCCGGCCCCAGGTGAAGGTCCTGAGCTGCTGGGTCTCGGCAGTAACCAAGGGGACCATCTGCCTCCAGAAGAGCTGTGCAAAGCCAGGGTCCCTTCACCCAGGAGAGCTGTCAGTCGCATGCTAGCAGAGTGGCTGCCCCCTGAGATGACACCTAAATCCTAATAGTGATGTGAGCATCTCCCTTCGGGAAAACCTGCGACAGGGAGACGCATACCTCCAGCTGCTGCAGCCTTGGGTCCTCTGTGGTGTTAGCCCCTTGGCCACACTGTCCCCAGGTGCACCCAGCCAACGGCATGAGGACCAGAGCTGGGCATCCCAAGACCAGAAAGCACTCAACACCCCCAGATAGGGGCCCTCTGTCACTTGGGCTGTCAGTCCTTGTACCTAGTCTAACCCACTGACCCACTCTGTCATCCAAAGGGGTAATTCAGCAAAACCATATTCTTGAATGTTAATGAACAAGTTCTTCCCACTAATACTCCCTGGGGAGAGGCTACCCCTCCATCTCTCACCCTGACTCCTCCCAGGCCGTCTCCAGCCCCACCTTCTACAAGCTCAGCACCCACCTGTTGGGGACAGAGGACCACAATGTGCCTGCCATTCATGTGGTGGCAGCCCCCTGAGCCACACACAGAGACTGTCCTGGAAGGGACAGCAGGCAAACCTCTGAGGAGATGGAGTCCTCAGACAGCTAGTGACTGAGGACTGAACTTTGATGATTGACCAGTGGTGCCTTGCACGGTGACAGGGACAACCCCACCTGTGGGAGCCACGGCAGGTGGAGCAAACCCTGGCGGAAGCCAGAGACCCTGCCACATCCCACTCACAGGTACTGAACCGTAGATGCGAACAGGAGTCACGGGTGGCAGTTTTCACCCACGCTCGATAGGTGCTTTTACTGTCATCGTGTAAATAATGAGGTTGCAGGAGTTTCGGAATTAGAGTTTCTGAGCTTAAAGATAGTTCGGCATCTAGAAGCAAGTTCATAAAAGGCATCGCAGGATCACAACATGATCAGTGTCACAAAAAGCTGAAAAATGGTGTGGGGCTTGTTGGTTTTTGCATCTTTGGGGTGACAGCATGGAATGCCCCTGACCCCTTGAAAATGCATCTAAGATGTCAGGGTCCGTGAGCGCTCGAAGTCTATTCACGGAGACCTCCGGGAATCTTTGGGTCCCGGTTCCTGATCTGAAATTCCCGTCCAGGAAAATGTATCCCGGACTGGGGTACATGCGTTGGGGACGGTCTGCTTGGCTCGACCCACTTTTCCTGTCAATGTTATGTAGGCGACTCAGAGTTCGTTATCCGAGGAAGAGACATGGAGGGTTAGAGAGTTTCTCCTACCTTGTGCTTCGTAAACTCTTGGGAGTGTTTTAAACAGCAGCTACGTTCCTTTTATAACACTAGTTTCCAAAGAAATAAATATTTTAAAAGGAAACGATACGAAATGTTTCCAACAAAGTGAAGCTCTGACCGGTCTTGCGTGTCGGTGACACAAGGCAGTGGACAGTGGCACGTGACCCCCTGCCCGAGGCCTGGCTTCCTCTCAGCTGCTGCTCCCCGCTGACGTTTGAGGGGTGTTTGAATGTCAGGCGGGTCGCTGCTGTACGGACCTGGTTCCGATGGGCGCCTCCGGCCGTGTCCCGACACCCACGTGGTGAATGTCCCGGCAGCGGTGACCCTGCCTGCGCTGGTAGCCTCATTCGGACTTCTCGAGCACGTAATGTGTAGGGGGTTCTGCAGAAACCGAGAAATTAGCCTGAAACTTAATGGAAAAATCCGTCCGGCTAGAAACGCAGGAAGCGTGCTCCTCGCAGCCGCTACGCGGAGGGCCACGCGAAGACGGAGGGTTTCTTACTAGACGGCGCAGAAATCGATGCAAAGTGACACGACGGACGGACGCTTTTCCACTTGTCAATGATGAAAATAAAATGATGAAACGCATTCTTGGTGCAGAGAGGGTTACCTAGGCCCTTTCTAGCCACCGTGCAGGACTAAGCGTCCACCCAGGTGTGCGGGCTCTTTTAGTGCGAGGTTAGCTCCTATGTTTTCCTGCTGAACACGTCCTGTCTCCTCCCGAGAAAGCGGCCAGGCTGTGATCGTGTCCTGCGGCTGTGTGACAAATGCCACCAACTTCGTGGTGTGAGACGAACCCCACTCAACCGCTCACCCACGGTCCGGTAGGTCGGAAGCCTGGGCAGGGCCCAGTGGGGTGCTCCGGCCAGGCCCTTACAAGACCCAATTCAGGGTGGCTGCCAGCCCGTGTTCGTTCCTGGTGACTCTGGGGTGGAGTTGTCGGCCGAACTCCATCCCTTGGGGTTGTAGGACTGACGTCCCTGTTTCCCTTGATGACTGTCCGTGAGTGGCCTCGCTCAGCTCCCAGAGGCCACACACGTTCTGCGTCACGCGGCCCTCTCCATCCCCAAAGCCAGCGTTTGGGCCCCCTCACATCGAGTCCCTCTTCAGGAAGCCCCGGTTTCCTGGGAGGACTCATCTGATTGCGTCAGGCCCAACTGTTGAAAATGAATAAAATAATTTAATTGTCTAAATAAACAGAATCACAAAGAAAACAAAGCACTGAGTTTGGGCCTGACGTGTGACCGTAGGTGACTGACACACGGACCTTCCTGTAAGTGGGACAAAGACAGCCTGGCCCCCAGACCCTGAGTTAAACAAGAAGCCGGCAATGACGGCAGCGGGAGACCTTCCAGGACCAGGAGGGCGGGGGACGGCTGGTGTCCGCCCCTCCGCCGTCTCCTGGGAGCTAATGCCATTCCGTCTCTCCGTTTCTTCCGCTGCCCCCGCCCCAGACATCAGGCCCGGGACCGGCCGTCAGACCAGAGGCTCAGCGTCTTCGGCGTGCTCTGGCCACAGCGGTTAAACTCTTAGGTCACAGAGGCTCAGGGACTGTGGAGACAAGGGGAAGTCTGGGGGCAGGTCCCCTGCCTGGGGAAGGCATTTGGGCCACCGCAGCTCAGGGCTGAGGGACTTCTCACTTCCTCAGGGAGAAATGAGCCAAGCTGACCGACCACGTGCTGTTGGTGTCAGGGCCGTGGTTTGCAGCAAATGTCACAGCCGGAAAACCCGGGGATTTTTTACTCTGGATTCTGACCTCCTTCTCCTGAGGGAAGGCCTCTCTGACTTGTGGTTCTGACCTCAGCCCTGCGCCGTGATTCTGCTTTCCGCTCTCCGTGTGTCGCCGCCTAGACAGCCCAGCCCCCTCGGGCACACCCACGTGGGCACGCAGGGACACCCCCCACACACACCGACACACACAGATGCACACACACACACAGAGTCGGACAGACGCACGTTGCCACCTTCATAAACGTAGTTCCCCACAGGCGGGCACCCACGTGCAGACCCCCTCAGATACAGGCGCACGGACCCCCCACACTCACTCACGTAAGCACACGTTCTCCCAAGCACACACCTAAGCACGCACGTGCGCTCCAGGGTACACGCGCGTGCACCACCGCTCGGCAGGAATTTCAACCCACGACCTCCTGCCCGTGGAGTTCGCTTCCCAACGCTCCGTTGACCCTTTGGCTGTTTTCCTTCAAAATTAGGTCCCTGCAGGTCTGAAGAAGTGAGAACTGCCCCCGGGCGCCTGGGCGGGGCACGCGATGCCAGCTCTCAGCAGGGCCTGGCTGGGGACTCTGCTGACACCACATGTGGGCCTCACCCCACCCCCCCCCGCCCCGTGCCCTCACGTGCCCTCACGTGCCCTCAGAGGAGCCCGCGCTCCCAGCTGAGGTCCCCGCTTGCCTCCGTGGCGCCGGACCCCGAGCACACCAGCTGCCCAAGCACGCAGGCCCCGCCGCCCCGGGAGCTGGGGTCCCTCCACCCGGACCGTGACGTCCCTGGCGACGGCGGCTTGTCCTGCGCTCCGCGGCGCTGGGACATAGTTCTGGCCCCGCGCTGGGGACATGCACGGCGACATCCGACTTCCCGCGTGCAGGGGCCGGTCCCTGCTGTGCTGCCAGCCCCTGCGGCCTTGCGGGGACCGGGAAGGTCCCACCGTTGGGGGTGCTTCTGTGTGCTTTTCTTTCGTACACACGAGAGCGAAGGCGTGAAGCACACGTGTCCCAGGGCAGCCCCAGCCGGGTTGGGTCCCTCCCAAGTCCACCTCGGGCGGGTGGGCCAAGTGGTTCCCAGGGCCTGGCACCCTAATCTCTCACGTGCAGAGGGGGTTCCCAGGGCTTTCCGGGTGGAGGTGGGGGGCCCCGGGGCGAGGGGCGCAGGGAGAGGGGTGTGGGGAGAGGGGCGCATCCCCCTGTCTTTCCTCCCAGGGACTCCTGAAGCCTGAGAGCCCCCCAGCCCCACACAGTGTTGCTGCAAAGCCACCCACGAACATTCCCCGCGCCTCCCGAGCACCCCCGTCCTCTCACGTCACAGCCCCTGAGCCCCAGCGCAGCAGAGGAGCTGGTCTAGTTAAACACCCCCATTTCCCGTCTCCACCTGGCTGCCAGGGCGGGCGGTGCCAGCAGCGGGTCCCCCCCGACCACCTCCCCCACCCCAGCCCCCACCCCCACTCCTCACCCCCGGCTCCCTCACGCAGACGCCCGGCTGGCGGGGTGACGAGCCCCCGAGTTCTCTTCTGGCTGCTCTTCATCCTTAGTCACCACCACCATGTCCTCGCCACCTCAGTGAGGGGACAGCAGCTGGTAGCTGGGAACGAAACCCCCTAAAATCTCCCTGAAAACCCCGAAACTCCCTCCCCTGAAGACCCTCCCTCCCATTTGTCAAATCCAGTCGGGCGCCCAGTGCCCCCAGGTGTTCTCCAGGGTGGGGCCAGGGGACGCAGGTGAGGTGGCCCTGACTGGCCGGGAATCGGAGGAGGCACCCCGGGTCGGGGAAGTGGGGTTCATGACCCTGAGACTGAAGCCCCTGAAGTTTCTCATGCCTGGACCTCTGGTGCCCACGGGGGGACATCTCAGGGTGAGGGTGTGACATCAGTTCCACACTTATCTTCTCCTCCTGGGGACACGAGAACCACTTTCGAAGGAGGCCACGTGGCCCCGCGTGTCGTCAAACGGCACGTGCGGTTACCAGGTGGCCCCGCGACGGTGCTCGCGGGGACTCGTCCTGGAGGAGTGAGGCCCCGTGTCCTGCGGAGGGCGGTGCCTGAACACGCGGAGGGACGTCCCCACCGCGGGCTACGACTCAGCAAGATGGCAAACTGCTGACACACCCCGCCGCTCGCGGGGCTGCAAGGAACTGCCGACAGGGCAAAGGCCGTCCCCCAAGGCGGTGTGCTCTGTGAGTCCCTTACAGAACATTCCGGAAAGGACAAAACGACACAAGTGGAGGACAGATTCGTGCCAGGGGTTGGGGAGAGGGAGTGGGTGGGTGTAGTCATAACGGGGCCTTGTGGGGTCGGAGCCATTAAGTATCTTGACTATGGCTGTGGACACATGATCCCACACATGTGATTACATTCTCTGGAACCGGCCACACACACATACACACACAAACACGCATGCACACACGCACGCACACACATACATGCACACACACACATACGCACACATACACATGCACATGTGCACACACACATACACACACATGCACACACACATACACATGCACACACGTGCACATACACACACACAAGTGCACACACACACATGCACACGCACACACACATACACACACGCGCGCGCGCACACACACACGCACACATACACATGCACACATACACATGCACACACACGCACACGCACACACACATGCACACATACACATGCACACACACGCACACGCACACACACATGCACAAACACATACACACATGCACACACACATACACATGCACACACGCACATACACACACACAAGCACAAGTGCGCACACACACACACACACATACACACACGCACACGAGTGAGTCAAACGGGGGCAGTCAAACTACAAACTGGTTGTGCCCTGGTTGTGATGTCGCGAGATGCCAGCACCATGGAGGAAACTTGGTCAAGGGCGTGTGGGAGCTCTCGGCACTGTTTCCTGTAACCGCACGAGGGTTGACAATGACCTCAGAACAGGAGTCTGATGTTTCTAAAGGGGAGGAGCCACAGGTAGCAACACCTCGCCATGGCTGTCCCCATGAGCCCGCCTTCCACGGCCTCGTCTTTTCTTCCCTGTCCCTTAGGTGAGGGAGGCTGTTTCAGACAGCTCCCCCTGGTCATGACCCGGTGTTCCTTCAGGTGGTGACTTCTAGTGCCTGCCCCGTAGTGGGCCCTGCCACACACACGGGTGAGTGTGTCCTGACCCGGCTTCCTGCTTAGAGCACCCCCAGTCCCCACCCATCAGAGCTTTTCTGGGGTCCCTGTCCCTTCAGCAAATGTCAGCTGAGCCCCAGTATAGTTGCTCGTGGTGTCAAACCTTCTGGGTGGGTCAGTACAGCACTAAGGGCTGTGTCAGAGCAGAGGGGATGAGCAACGAGAAGGCTGTGACACTGCCCTGTAGTCATCACCACGGAGGTGAGCGCAGGTGACCCAGCTGGCCCTGGAGGCCTTCCTGGAAGAGGGGGCCCAGCTGGTCCTCTAAGGAGAGCGTGAGCGGGATCCGGTGGAGCTGCCAGTGTCACAGCTCTGGGCTGTCCTCTTTGTTGACTCACCTGTACATTCTTCTTTCTGGCACCTTCAGAATAAGGGGGAGCCCCGCCCCTCCCCAAGGACACGGAGGCGGATCCTCATTGTCACTTAGCATGAAGCATCACACGACCTGACATGTTTTGCTCGCCGTTGGGCACACTCAGTGCCAGAAATAACGCGACTGAGAAGAGCTGCTCGGAGGGACCGGTGTGGGGACTCATACCGAGGATGGCAGGAGCAGGAGAGAGCTGAGAAAGCGTGGCTTTAGGTTTTACGCTCTAAAATGCAAAGGATCTCAGTGCTGGTCACCTTGCCCCATTGCTCAGAGGGACTAGCCTGTCTTTCCACACCCCTCCGCACAGCTTCCAACCTGCACCCATGAAAACGTCAAAACCAGTGGTCACACCATTGAAACCCTCCACCGCCACCTCTCATGACCTGGACTTCGGTCCTCGTGCATGCGGGAAGGGTGTCCTCAGGTATTTAAGGACAACTTCACTGCTGTGACCTCACATACCGCCAGAGACGTCACCGGTAGGCTAGTAATGACCTGGAAACTTCTAGATCTGTGGTTCTCGGAGTTGAGCATGCGTCAGAATCCCCTGGAGGGCTTGTGGAAAGAAGGTGATCCAGTACTCTCTGTGATGTCATTTCCGCAGCCAGTCGCTTTGGTCGGCTTTGGATTACCCACTGGAGGGTCGGGGGACAGGAGTAAGAATTCTGAGTTAAGTCGGGAGGCCCGGTTCTTGTCTGGACCCTGCCCCTCGCTTGCTGGTGTCTCCAGGACGGTCACACACACTCCTCGTTACTGTTCGGTTTGCTCCACACACATGTCCCTGATCAGCGAGGCTCGGACAGGATCAAATGAGATCAGATACATGGAAGCTATTTTTAAAGACACAAAAGTCACATCACGCAGCAAAACAGGGCGCTCAACGCTCAACCCTAGGGTTGCAAGACCTCAGAAAACGCTTAGCACGCGATCGATTTTTCCCGAAGTCCTTATAAAAAAGGTCCTCGGCTGTATATAATTTGTGAGATTCTTTGTTTGCCTCCGATACTATCTGACACAGGACTGAGGCCGGGGGCTGTCACGTGAACAGCAAAGAAAAGTAGATGAGCCCGGATTTCTACGTGATTTCTCGGGATGGACACCTCTGGGTAATCCTGTCTGACACTGGAATTTAAAGAACTGCCAGCAGCCCAAAAGCAGCTGGTGAGAGGAAGGAAGACATCAGGCCACCGCTGTGCTCAGCCTGCGTGCCAGCTTAGTGCCCCAAAGCCTGCCTGGTTGCCCAGGGCTGTCGGGGGTGGGGGCGAGGCTCCTGCAGATGAAGGGGGGCTGTGGGTGGAGTCACCAGTGAGTGCCCCTCCGAGCTGTCCTCACCCACCAGCTATGTGTGCACGTTTAGCTCCAGATCTGAAGAGTCCTTTGACAGGTTCTCCCCTGCAAAAGCTGATGCTGCTTTTCTAGACTTTTCGGAAGGAGACACGGCATGCTGCTTAGGGGTACGAGTCATTGATTTGAACCTTGTAACTTTTAGAGCTGTTTCTCAGGTGTCACTGTCAATCCCAGAAGTATGACGTGACTCAGAGGACACCTGACGCCCCTTATTTTAAAACGGAGAAACTGCAGCGCAGAGGATTGAGGCCATTCTCCCCGGTCACCTGGGAAGATCCACGTCACCCTCCAAGGAGCCGAGAAGGGCCCGTGGGCGTTGGCCACAAAACCCAAAGGCACAGTCGGAACCCCACGTGTCAGCGGGACAGCACCGAGGCTGCCGTGTCTGGATGTCACAAGACCATTTGCAGAAGTCAGCAGTGGCGGGGTCCTGGCGTCACAGAGCACGGGGACGTGTTGTCAGTTAAAAGCACGTACAGAGAAACCAGCGGGGGGAGCGGCTCCCATCAGTGCTGTCCCCACTTCCCCGGCCCCCAAGTTCACCCGTACGGACCAGTCAGGCCCCGGATGCCTCTCCTGCAGTCTCTGCCCCCCTGCTGGCGTGGTGGGGCAGCTTCTGCCTGTCTCCGCCGCCTTTTTGCAGAGGGAACGGTGAGGACAGGTTGGAAGTCCACCCAAGGCCAAGCAGACCAGCTTGCACGCAGCTGAGGTGCAGGGTCCACAGAGAGGGGAGGCGAGGATGACGCCAAGGATGTGGCCCGCATTCCTTCTTGTCACCGTGCCTCCGGCTGTGGAGGGACACGTTTGCCTTCACTGCCACCATCTCCCTGTCACTAGGACGAACCGCTGGAGCCCCCTGTCTGCGGGGTCTGCTTCCCTCTGTCACGGGCCTCACCTGCTTCAACCAAAATCAGAGCTAAAGGGCAACAGTTTGGACTTCGCAGGTAGAAAAGGTGAGCTGCCAACTTCAAGTGCTGCCACCCCGGAGATGTTTGAGAGTGGGAGGTAAGCAGCACGGGGACCCCCACCCAAACCTTTCATGATTGTGACCCGCAGTAGGAAATACTTCACCGTGGGCCAGAGCGCGCACGCGCACGCACGCACGCAGCCTTCGCGTTGAAATGTCACAAAGCAGCACCTGCGCTCACACCTGTGACGTCCTCTGGCATCCTGTCTTCTCTCCTCTTCCATTTAGTTGTTTTTGTTTTTAAGATGCTGCTCAAAACCCACAAAATAGATTCTCTGTCCTCTGACACAGAGGTCCCCGACTGATTTGTCACCGGGGACCGGTTCCGGGGAAGACATTTTTCCAGGGACCGGGGGCAGGGGACAGGGGATGGTTTGGGGATGATTCAAACCCTTACATGTAGTGTGTACTTTACTGTTCTTACTAGTACATTGCGCTGTATTCTGAAATGATTACACAGCTCATCTAACGCCGCCCCTGATGGACAGGAGGCGGGGCTCAGGCGGTGGTGGGACAGGAGGCGGGGCTCAGGCGGTGGTGGGACAGGAGGCGGGGCTCAGGAGGTGATGGGACCGGAGGCGGGGCTCAGG
>PVJL010018221.1:0-16486 GCA_004026885.1 Lyroderma lyra
GGGCGCAGGCTCCTCTGCCCTAGCGTGTGCGTGGCCTCTTGCTGGTGGTGGGCGTAGGGTGAGGAAAGCAGATCCCATTCCCGCGGGCACCAGAGTCCACACGACCGAAGGAAAAGGTAAGTCTGCGCGTGGAGCTCTGGAGGGGCTGGTCCCCAGACGGAGGTCCCAGGTCACCGTCAGCAGTGGGGGGGTGCAGTCTGGTGGTCCTGTGATGTCCAGCTGAGCAGAGGACAGCGCGCCCTGCGGGGTCCCCCGGGACGCTAACTCGTCCCGTCCCACCCGGCCTCACCGGTGCGTACCTCCTGCTGCGCTGCGTTTCCCGGCCGTCTCTCCTGTCATCCACTTTCGTCACCCTGAAACCGCCTCCACCCTCGATCCCTTCCGTAAGCGTGCCCTTTACCCTCTGTGTGGAACCGCAGCACCCCGAGATGAGAAACGGGGACGACGTGCCCGCGCTGTGTGCTCCGGGGGACGGCACGCGTCCGCGCACTGCCCTTCCAGCCGGCCCCTGGACCTGTCCTCGCTTTGACTCCCGGTGAAGTACGGCGTCTGGAGGTTTTTCCTGCCGATTCTCCAGCGACACCTGTCCAGACATTTCAGGTAATGCAGTGTCCACTGGAGTGTAGCGGTCACCCGCGCTTACAGCTCCTCCTCACCCCAGGCCGCGCCCCTCCGGGCTCACACACCTGCCAGGCGGGCAGACGGTGCTGGGCGGCTTGGGCACCGCGCTCGGTCTCGGCCTGCCCGTGCCGGCCGCTCGCCAGGGCCTGTGCAGGGTTCTGGTACAGGCAGGGGATGTGGGAGGGCGAGGAGAGCCCTCACTTGGCTCACGCGTTCAGCCTGTGGCCTTGCAGGCGTTCCGGCGCCCTCTCTCCACGCCGGTGGCTCTCGTGGGTTCTCAGCGATGCCCCAGCCTCTGGGGACCTCTCACTCGCCGCTCCTCCGCCCCCTGCGTGACCCCTGCTCCAACTCCACGGACCGTGGCTCTTCTGCTGTACAGAGGTCCCCAAGGCCACGGGGACACGTGGGGAAAATCGTTCATTTTATTCGTTGTTTTATCATCCCAGCGCCTGTGGTCACCCATGTGCTCGCGTCACCTGCATCTTAGGGGGATAAAACAGTGCACACGTGGCCTTCAAACCGAGCTCTGCAACACAGGGAGAAACAAGCAAGCAAGCAAACAAGAGACATAAAAGACGGCCTGGGAAGTCCACGGACACCGTGCACACCCCTGAGTGGGAACAGAAGGCAAGGGAAGAGGAAGGCCAGTGTGTGCCTGGCTGAGAACAAGTGGGTTGTGTTGTCTGTGCCCGATGCCCCCAGGAACCGACAGGTCACGCGGGAGCTTCGTGCTTGGCTGACTGAAAGGAAACGGCCTCAAATCACTCCCGTTGCTGTAACAAAGTTCCCACAGACGCATGGCTCAGAACGACAGGGATTCGTTCTTACGCTCCCGGAGGCCGGAGGTGCACGGTCTTGGGACGGAACCCAAGGGACAGGGTCCTGCAGGGCGGTAAAGGCTGGTTCCTTCGGAGTGGGCCGACCAGACGTCCTGTCGTAAACGGGACAGGAAACAGCAGTCCTGCCCATTTCCAATGGTGTGTAGGGTCAGCCTGCTGACACCGCGAATTCAGCCTGGTGACACTCACCTGCACGTGTTCGCTCCTAGAGGCGTGGGAGGGCTAGGGTGGGCTCCCCCGCCCTGCAGGACCCTGTCCCCTACAGGGGTGCGAGTGTGTGCAGTGCAAGTGGCTCTCCTGAGCTCAGTCAGGATCAGGTTGCACGGTTTTCGCGTATGAGTCTCCGACCGTCCCCCCATTTCTCTCGCCTTGCTAAACTTACGATCGGCATGGACACTGGCCTGTGCTTGCCTAGAGTATTTCTTTCCGTCTATAAAGTCAGTGTGAAGGCCTCAATAGCGAGCCGTCCACAAACACCGTCGTCGCTCATGGGCGAGGGAGAAAACGTACCAGCCCGGCGTCTGAGACGTCGTTAGGAAACACACGTCCTGAAAATTCCGCTTTCATACCCAGTGTTTTTACTCCCATTTCTCTTCCCAAGTTCCCACTGCCGGTGGGCACGAGGTCTAAAACACCACTTGTGAACACTTGTCTTTATTAATTGCTAAACACTTCATAACCTCTAAAATAATTTCTTTAGTTTTTATTCAAGCTAGGAGGATGGCGAGAAATTGATGGAACTTATGTATCACAGAAACGTTTCTCTCTTACACCTATGTATCTGTAAAGGAAATAGACCTATGGGTTGACTATTTAGGGTCTTCCTTCATTTATTCATTTATTCATGTGTTTAAGAGCTTTTTGAGTTCTTGAATCCACACGTGTGTCTGACATTTGGAGAACTACATCACGGGGCTCAATAAGCAAGCGCCTGGCCTCAGTGAGCTTCCATTACAACAGAGTTTGAGACGATAAAGAAACAGCAAAACAAAAAGGAAATTAAGTATAACCAAAGACACGTGCACTGATGGAAACAAACAACGGGGCACGAGGCAGAGTCACTTGTAGGCAGGGTCTCTCCGGGTAGAATGGGCCGAAACGTCTTTTCTGAGCTGATGGACCATTGTGGTCCATTTCATGTAAATGAGGTTTCCAGGCCGGACAGTTCTGACTTGTCTGAATTGTGCTGTTCCGATTGGCTGGTATAAATGCCAATGAGAATGTCATCTGCATGTCTCAGTCCATTGGTCAAAAGATGAAGGCAAGGCCCGCCCACTGTGGCTGACAGCCCGGGGTGGGGGTGGAGGGCACGGCCAAGCGGCCAGCCTGGGGCTCTGCGCGGTACACGGCGTTCCTGGGGAGCCCCGCGTCGGCACCCGGCGGGTGGGTTCATGAAACTGGTCCCTCGGTTGACCATGGGGAGTTTACGTCAGCAGGAACAGTCTTTCTCAGCGTCACATGAAGTGAATCTTTCTTCTCGGGGTCCACGCTGTGCACGGGAGAAAAGGCAACCATTGCACCCGTCGGGGACTACTGCCGAACCAAGGGGGCTCCAGGTCAGCACTAGGCTATCGGTAGGTAAGTTTTGGGGGTGTCAAAAGATATTCATACATTTTTGAGTGGGGGGGGGCAGCACCCCAACCCCTGCATTTTCCAAGGGTCAGTAGTAGATACTGATGAAATAGCTAAGTTTCCTATCTATCTGTTACGTCCCCAAATCGATAGAGCAATATTCTATGTGTCCGGGTGGCGAAGGGCAGGGGATTTGGGTTTTCCTCATGTTCTGTAATTATCAAGTATTTAAATTTTCTACATGGAGCGTATATGAATTTTTCTATCAGAAAAACAGACGTAAACGAATGCTGTGCGAAGAAACAAGTCACCATGAATGTCAGTCTCTATCAGTGCTTGCATTAGTAATAATAGAGGAAGGTAGTTATTTGCAATTTCATTTGTTACAGAATCCTGGGTCTCACAGTCGAAGCCATTTCAAACCTCCAGACTTAAGTGAATTGAACGGAAACGGACTGTTCTTCGCCAGAAAAGCAAACCTCTTGCAAGTGGCAACTCGTGACACCAAGTTGCACGAAGTAGCTGCCCTTTTCAAACAGCCCCCAAATGGGGGGCAGAGCTTTGCGTCGGGGGTTCACACTACACCCGGTCCCTGTGCCGGCCGGACTTGCCGGAGTTGGCCCCGGGGCTCTTGCTGGTCGACAGGGGCGCGTGCACAGTCCCGGGCGCTGGCACTCTCGTCAGTCTCAGCAGCAGGCCTGGTACCTTGGGCGGCAGCCGTGGACAACGCGTGCTGCGGGGACACTGTGTCCGGCGTTCTTCTCTGACGGCAGCCCCGCTCCGGTCCCCAGATGTGTTCGCTGTTATTTCCCCTGTCGCTCTTCACAAGGTGCAGATCCCAGACGGTAGCACGCCTGTCACAATTGAGTCTCAAACGTGGCACCAAAGCCATTACATATGACTACCAAATATACATGTTGGCACATCCTTTCTGGGAAAATAAAAAGTTAAAATCGGGCGTAAAAGGCATAATAGGTCATCGTATACGCACGTAACACGTGTGCACACACGTTTAGGGAGTGTTACTTACAGCTAAAAGCTTGGTTAAGAGATTTTAATCCGCGGTGACACAAAAATGTCACCAGTGCTTCGGAAACAGCACGCGCAGAGTGACGACAGCAGCGTAGGTCATGGCCTCCCTTATCCTACAGTGATGTTCATTTAAGGAGATCGGCTCAACTATAATCATCTGTCATCTGTCTAGCAACCTACCTATCATCTACCTGTCATCTATCCTTTTATTCTATTATCTGTCATCTTTCTATCTTTTTATTTATCTTTTTATTGTCATCTACCTGTCATCTATCTATCATCTATATCTATTTATCTTTCTATTATCTATCTATCATCTGTCTGGCTCAAGTACAATTATCTATCAGCTACCTACCTACCTATCATCTATCTCTCTCTCACTTATCTATAGAATTGTGCACTTCAGCATATCTCATATTATTTTGGTGGCAAACATTTTGAGGGTTTATTTCACTCTTGAGACAGTTGTCCTATAAATAACAGTGCAATCTGCTATAGTGTAATCTATATTATTGGCAGGATTCTTCATGTTCTGCATTAAGTATCACTAAAAATACATCACACATTTTCATATTGGGGAAAAATAATTAACCTTTTCCCATCTCTCAGGATATAATTTATAAATATAAACAGAAGTAAAAATAAATATTCAGATATTTTAAATATAGACAAAATGGACTCGATAGGAATTCAGAATGATAAGCATTAGATGAAATCAGATTTATAGAATTAAAGACATATAACCCTGTTACTTAATTCTTAGGATGTGAAAATGCTCTATCGTCATTGTCAACCGAATACACCATCATGGGAACTATTGGTTTTCCTTAACAAGCTTCTTTTTAATATTTTGACAAAATTTCCCTTTGCTTTAACTTTTCATTAGTGTTATGTAGTCACGAGACCCACAGTTTTTAAATCATAGCTGCCAATACCTTTTTAGTTTTGAATAATGAAAATAATACCTATGGAATCGAGTTGTATTGTTTGGGCTTTTGATTTCATAAATTACAGGAAAAAGCAGAGACATCATATATTTCAAAACTGAAGTGTAAACACAAATCAAGGTAATTAGTAAATTTTAACAAATGAAAGTCTAGCAAACGATCACTTTACTTTAGTTGAATGTCTGCGACGTACCCCATGATGGGAAGGATCGCTCCGTCAGCAGTTGCTCGCGTGCTGGCCGGGGCGCTGACGATTTCACCATCTTTGAATTGTTCTTTAACGAGCAGGAGCTAAGGTTTTCGTCAGCCCCGTGTGGGCGCATCCAGAACCGTCCGCCCAGATTTGTTCCCCCCACGCTCGATTCCACGCGTATCAGAGAGCCACGGTTCGGCTCCCTCGATAATTGATCAGCGGTTCTGTTCTGCCCCTCGGGGGCTGTGGATCAGGCTGTGAGACACCCACCAGGCCAGCTGTCCAGCTCGCGCCGCCGGGGCCGGGGGGGTGTTTGCAGGGCGGGTGGTGGGGGCCGGGTGACGGGTGGCACTGAGCGGAGCCCCGCAGGGCTTGCGTGCACCGTTTCAGTGTAAGAATCTGCTCTTGTGTTCGTGGGGTAGATTGTGGGACGGCATTACCGAAGACCCCTTGTTCAGGGGTACCCCGTACATCTTCCCTGCACGACCTCGTGAAAGGGAGCCGTGCTCTCGACCGGGGTCCACGACAGTGAAACCTACTTGAAAAGGAAATTGCCTTCAAACTCACGGACACGGCCAATAATTCAGGAGTTACCTGAGGGAAGCGGGGCGGGGAGTGGGGAGCAGGGGCAGGGACACGAGCACATGGCGATGAAGAGAGAACGACTCTGGGTGATGAGTATGTAGCACAACAGGCACAGGATGCAATGTGGAATTCTACACCTGTACAAACAACCTGTAAGGTGTCAGGGCCTTGCCAAGGTTGTTACCGAGTGGTTTGTACAGTGACAGCACACGGCAAGTTTGTGGACTTCATTGTCAGCCCAGAAAGAGAGTTCCGGAATGGCTCAGTGGCCCCCCTCGGCCGCCCCCCCCCCCCCGCCCTGCAAACACCCCCCCGGCCCCGGCGGCGCGAGCTGGACAGCTGACCTGGTGGGTGTCTCACAGCCTGATCCACAGCCTCCGAGGGGCAGAGCAGAACCGCTGATCAATTATCGAGGGAGCCGAACCGTGGCTCTGATACGCGTGGAATCGAGCGTTGGGGGAACTCGAGCGCTGGCGTCGGCGCACACTTCCCAAGGGGCCTCCTCCGAAGGGGACCGTAGTGCTAGTCAGCAGTCGGGCGTGGCGCACGCGTTTGAGGACGAGCTCACGAAGTTGTCTGAGCGCGTACACGAGCGGTTAGGAGACAGGGAAGCCAGTGAGGAGGGGTCCGTGACGCTGAGCTAAGTGTTGGGGTACAGGGCCTGGGGCTTCAGAGGGGAGGAGGGCAGTGCAGAGGATGACAAGAACGGGCGTGTGATCGCTAGACGTGTGTCCTGCTGTGCAGAGCGGCCCCGCGGGTATAATGCGTCCCTGGCAGTAACTCATTCTGGGAAAGACCCCCACTTGGCTTCTTCTAGGTAGACAAGGGAGGGGTAGAAGTTCCCACCGAGCCAGCCTTGGGCTCCAAATAACCTAGCTGCAAAGGTGCCCTACTTGGGGTCACACCCTCTGTTCCCCCGCATTGGACACGTATTGCACACGGGGAGCTGCTTTGCCTTTGTTGTACTCTCTCGTGAACGTGAGCGTGTGGGTCGCAGGCCTGTGTGCCTGGTGCCTAGCGTGGGCTCACACGTGCACGATGCAGCGGTCCCTGGCGCCTGTCACAACGGCTGCTGCTTCGGCTGCTGAGCGAAGTTCCGCCGTCCAGACTCGGCCGCTGCTGGTCGTCGGGGTGCTTTCCGCGTGGGGCTCCCTGAATAGAAGTGCTTTGCAACCCCACGAGCGGACCTTTGGGTAGGAGCGTTTCTGTTTATCTCGCGGCGTTCGTAGGAGTGGGAAGGCTGAATTTGAAGAGAGGGGAAATTTTAATTTTCTAGGAAACTGCCAGACTGTTTCCAAAGTGGCTGTAACATTTCGCATCTCTGCTCGGCGACGAGTGGGGACCGCAGTCTGCGCACCCCCACGGCCGTCCCACATTTTCGGAGTTTCACGTGTTAGCCGTGTCACCGTGGCGGCGACACGCCCCACCGCGAGGCCCGGCGCCTACTTCTCTGCTGGTGCTTCGCATGTTTACGTGCCGCTTTTCCCTGTACGTTTTTGCAGAAATGTTTGTATAAACCTCCTGTGCATTAAAAAAAATGCAGTTGTTTATCTTCTCACGTCGTAAGTCTTCTTTATGTGGATGCTGAGTACAGGCGCCGTGTCCGACGGCGGCTCAGGGATCCGGAAGGTGCTCGATGGGGACCTCCGCGGAGGCAGTGGCGTTGCTGAGACCGTTGGGTAGAAAATGAAGTTTGTCCTAAAGCGTGAACGTCCTGTCCACCAGGGACCCTGTGGAGAGGCCGTTCCCGAGGGGACAAAGTGTACAGACTTGGTCCCACTCATTGGTAGATTGGGACCCCAGAGGCGGCGCCCTCTACGAGGGCCCGTGCTTGACGTAGAGCTGACGGGGAGGGGACAGAGGGCTCAGGCTCCTGGGGACGTCCGATGGCTGCCCAGGCAGGGGTTCCCTCCCACGCCCTCAGTGCCCCTCTGCTGGGAGGGGAATGCCAGCGGCGTCCCGCGGATAGTGGGGCGCTCGGGAGCGTGGTGCTAGGCGAGCGCCCCGTGGGGGTGCAGTGCGGACCCGCGGTTCCGTGTCAGGAGGCCCCCGGGGCTCCCCCGTGCACGTGCCCCGCTGTGCACCGCTGCATTAGAGTTGGCCCGGGCCCGGGAGCGGGCTCTGCCCAGGGGCGCTGCTTCAAGACCAAGTTGTTTAAAGGTGGACAGGAGGCTGGAGCCGGACCGGACGGGACCCTGGCTGCCTGCTGGGGGGTTTTGTGATGTTTATTCTCGCAGGTGCAGAGTGGGGTGGGGACATCGCAGGTGGCGACAGCAGCGTGGAGGCTACTGTAGTAATCGGACCACCTGTCAGGAGGGCCCGCTGGTGTCCGTGACACACGTGTGACTGCGCCTGTGACTGGGGGGACCACTTCCATTCAAACTTGGGTGAGTTGGCTCTTGCAACCCATCACCAGTTCACTGGCGGACGGAAGTTCAAGCCGCACCCCCAGATTTCAGCCTTCTCGGTCCCGCGGCAGCCGGGAAGGCCTTCTCACGCCTTGTCCCGCACTGCCTGTGGCTCCGATGTTTGACTCGGTTTGGTATAATCGGGACACTCGCTGCAATGGGAGTATTTAATCCTGAAAGTAATGGGGCGCAGATCGTGTCGTGGCCAACGATGCCACGGCCCTGGTACGGGGTATTTTGAATAATTATGACCTTAAGGTAAACAAACAGGATTTAACCTTTTTCTGCCTAGCGTGTATTAAAGTATAACGCACTTCTTAGGGCACTGCGGGATCCAGCTCCCAGGGGTCCATGCCCAGGACCTAAGGAAAACCCTTCGTTGTCGTCAGAGCCGTCGAGAAACTGCAGGTTGGCCGGGTCCTGTGTTGCTTCGGAGAGGAGACGCCGGGGCCTCCGCGGGAGCAGGTCGGAGTGCGGGGGCGCGTCCGTGAGCCCGGCGCTGTTCAGCGGGGTGCACGGCTTCCGGAGCCCTTCGAGCGCCCCTCCACGGTTCACAGAGATACGTATTAATTTCAGTAAAAATTACAGCCTTGAAGGTGGGAAGTTCCATGGTTAGAGCCTAAGAACAACGTCCCAAGGGAAGCGCTTGTGGCCAGCATCTTCGACGCCCAGGGACTTGGAGGGAGTCAGTGCTGACGGTGCACTCAGGCAGCGGCAAAGCCACGGGGAAGGCTCTTGGCCCCGGACGCGCGTGGGGCCGTGGCCTGGAAATGCAGCGGGAAGGCTGGCAAAGTCGGAGCCTGGCAAACTACGCTGGGGACAACAAGGGGGACCCTGGGCTGGGGGACAAGGGACAGCGTCACTCCTCCGAGCAGAGGCTGGGGCTGAGCAGCGCAGCGTGCCTGCACCTCGCTTTCGGGTTCGGGAGAGGAACCCGTGTCACTGGGAGGAGGGGAGGGGGAGTCCCGGGGGGGGTGAACGGGCAGGGAGGGAGCCCAGGGCTGCAGCACCCCCGCTGAGCGCACCTTCAGGACGGAGCGGGTACCTAGTCCAAGGAAGAGTCCAGAACCAGGACTGGCCATCGTTGCAAACCACAGGCGGCCCGGACGCAGGGAAGCGAGTCCGCGCTGCACGGTTCAAAAGAATGGAAGAGGCAGGGGGTTCCGGGACGCCCCATGAGGGAGCGGCCGGGTGCAGGGCACAGTCGCCTCCGCGGCGTCGGTGCCCGGTGGCTCCGTGAGCGGCTTCTTGCACGTGGCGCTCGCGCACGGCCGGAGCACGCTGGTGTCCACGACGGAGCCCTGCACAGGTCTGTAATTGCAAACAGTAACACGGCCACGGGCAGTCCCCTTGCACACCTCTTTTCCTCTTTTGTTTTTAACAATAGTTTTTAAAATTTTCTTGGGTAAGTACCCGGCAGGACATTTCTCGATCGTGGTGGAGGTATGCCGTATCCACGACTACACAAACACGAGGGTGGTCTGCAAAGCCCCCAGCCACACGTGCCTCTGCTTCTCACGTTACATGGCTGGAGCCTTTCCTCAGCCCCTACATAATTATATGCGCGTATTGAAATATATATTAAATATGTGGCTGTGGGCGTGGGTGTGTCTCCCCAGGCCCCTTTTCTAAAGTGACAGGGACTGTTTGTGTCACATTCCCACTCGGAACACATCAGAGTTCTCAGGGACGCTCCACGTTCTTGCGAGCGTTTGGTTTTGCCCGTATTTTCCATCTTAGATGGTTGTGTGTGTGCGGAAAGGGGTGGATTCAGAACAAGGTAACTTTAAAGTCTCTTACAACATCGCGGACGGGTAGTGATAGAAGACTCTGGTGGTTATGCCTGGTTGGAGGGTTGCGTCGTAGGGGTGACAGCCTTTGATTCCCTCAGTCCCCGTGACCCTGGGCAAGGTACCCACGTCCCAGTTCCCCTCTTCCGTGAAATGGCCTCGTGATGGCTCCACCTCGTAGGTTTGTTAGACGGAGCAAATGGAGACCCTCCTAAGAGACTTAGACGGTACTTGCCACATAGCGACCCCTCAAGGCGTACGGGCACCCGCCGTGAAGGGGCCGAGAGGTCAGGGTCACTCACACGTCCGTGCGCTGCCCTAGGAACGTGGAATCTGAAGTCAGTCTGCGGGGGAGCGAAGACAGCCCGTAGCTGCTGGAGGCACCTTCAATGCGCAGATAAGGAAGAAGAGCTGCTGCCGATGGAGAGGAGAGCAGGCCGGGGGCTGCTGAGCGGCCCCCCACGCTGAACGGGGCCGAGGCAGAATGCAACTGCATTTCAGCAAGCCCCCGAACAGAGACGGGCTCTCGGACAGAATACGACGCAAGGGGAAAGCGATTGCAAAGTGGATTCCAACTCCGATGAATATCTCAGTCCTGACTAGGGTCTTGGGGACCCCCCAGAGGAGACACGTTCCCCGACTAGAGCAGGCCGCGGCAGCAGGTCACCCGGAAGCATCTCCCTGCAGGCATTTGCGTTCTCCTGTGCCAGAACTCAGAAGACCCTGCACGTGACCTTACGGTGGTCAGAATTTCATTATTGCCTGGATGAAAGCAGGAGTGATGCTCATCACATCTCTTAGCCTGATACATGTCATTCTCTACCAAGCAAGCAAAACTCCATTGCCCTTAACCCTCCCAAAATGGAATGAGACCCTCAACTGAGTTGATAGAATTACTCATCACAACACAGTCCCGTGCTTACTTTGGGTAATTATATTTTAAAAAGGCTCCGGAAACCAAAGAGTACATTCAAAGGAGAAGACATGAAATGCAGACTTGTTTTTACCTGACACACAGTTGATGAGATTTAGTTGGAGACGATGCCGTCCGTCCGTCCGGTTGGGACGGAAGAGAAACAGCCAAGCAACCGACAGCGACCACAGAGCTTAGGGACTCGTCGTGCGGAAGAGGCGTCTGACTCCCCACGGGCAGGTGCAAAGTGGGCGCGCTGCGTGCCGGGCGGGTCCAGCCCCGCGCGCCCCGGCCCAGCCCTACTGCTGTCGCCGCGTTTGCCACGCCTTTTGTCACGGGCACTTCTGTGTCGCTCACCTTCCGTGCGAGCTCCTTAAGGAAAGAGGTGGCGTTTTGCTGTCCTGTTGCTTTTTCGCGGTGAACGTAGGGCCCGGTACGTGCGTGTGTTAAGCGGAGTGCAACGGGCTAGTTCGGAAATGAAGACATTGCGAACCGTGACGAGATGCATTTGCAGGTTCCTGGCAGTCGTCACACAGTGATGAAGACGAACAAACACTATTGGAGAAAATTCCGTTTTGTATTAGTTGGGAGTTAGTCCTAGAAGCTGGTGATGTCAGTCGAGTCTCTATGTCAATTCAGGAAGAGCCGCGAACTCAGATGTGCTCAGGCCGTTCCGTTACGCGTCCCCCACCCGTGGTTGAGTGTTCCCGCATGCGTGAGAATGAAACGGTCAAAACCCAATAAAAATCCGGGAACATCCGTTGTGCCTCGTGCAGTCCGGCCAGCAGCTATGACTCACTTGCGCGCGCGGCACTTAATGTCTTGGGAGTGGCGTTAGATTTTGCTGGGACATAAATCACGTATTCTGTTTTTTCTAGAATGTCAGTTTGTGCCATTTCTTTTCTTTTTTTCTTTTTCTTTTTTTAACCGTATGTCATTATTCCAAAGAATCATACCTCCAGTTCAAGGTTCTTTCAGTATTGAATATGATTCATCATTTTTGACTTTTTCTGACTGAAACCGCAATCACGCAGCTCCATTTCTTAAACACAGTCTGTAGACATTGGGTGAGACTCATCCCCTTTCGGACTGTCAGAGAAGTGTCACCCTGACCTTCCGGGGCTGAGAGGGGCCTCCTGTTTCAACGACCAAAAGAATCCTTAGCTTTTGGACTTTAACTATGACTGGCCTCTTGTAGCCCCTTTTCTAAGGCCAGTTTTATGGAACATTCTATAAATCCTTTCATCTTGCATAGATATTCACGCACTAGTTTCCATTGGCATCATGCCGGCTTACGTGCGTGTTGTTTTTATTTTATGAAAATGCAGTTTATTTTGTTGTTGTTGTTGTTACTGTTTATATTTTTCCCTTAGAGCTTTGGGTCGTTGTCTTAAATGTTTGAAGTTTTCCACAGAAGCACCGTATCAATAAATTAGTCAAGTAATTGAAAACCGCGACAGCTAATTGTCACACGTGTACCGAGCACCAGACCCTCCCAGTAGAATGATCTGCGGAGCATGCTGGGAGCCGCTCACAAGGACGGGGGCGCTGGGCGTGGCATGTAGGGTGCGGGGTTTGTGGGATCCCAGCTCATCCTGAGGGTGCTGGTGACGCACCTCCAGCCCTTCCGTTTGGGGACCCCGTCGGTCTGATTCAGGGAGCGTGTCGCTGCTTGTCCGGCCTCGTGGAGGGCCTGGAAGGTCGTTGTGAAAATCGGTAAACAGGGGTGTCCCTTAAAATCGAGGAGCACTCGTGCCCCGGGTAGGTCACAGAGCACGACGGGGAGCACTCGTTTGCTGTAGTGTCGCCCCCAGGTCCTCTTTCCCTCTAGAAGAGAGGTTCCTTTGTTTTAGGGGACTCGTAGGCGGCCCGCCGCGGTGCGCGTTCTGGTGGCAATTCTCCGTTGTCCCCCACTGGGCCGGTTCTCTGCAGAAACCTCTGGCGGGCTTTTCGTCTAAGGTCACCCCAGGGCCGGTGAGCGGGCCGGCGAGGCGCCCACAGAGTCCACTGGTGCTGGTCGGCCCGGGCGCGGGGGAGTCCGTCTCCCTGTCGCCCCGAGCCCCCGGGCACGGCGCACGTCCCCCGGATCTGTCCTCTTGGTCGTGTTCTGGTAGAGAGCTCGTTCCTCTGCGAGTACCTGTGTGGCGCGTGGGCCCGACTCCTCCGGGACCAGTGTGCTTGTCCGGAAGGGTGGCCCTCAGCCTGCCCCCTGTGGGTGACCCTGTCTTGCTGGGCACGTGCCGCTTGCGTGGGGCTGTGTCCCTCCTGGGAGCGGGCTGCTGCGTCGGGACCCGTCGCTCCGCTGTTGGCCTGCCTCCTTCGCACTGAGACTCTGAAACGGGCTGCTGTTTGGCCTGCAGGCGACTAGGCCTTCGCTCTAGAGAAACACCCCTGAAAACTGGGATCCCATTTCGCTAAATACTTTGAGGGCACCCCCACCCCCAACAGGGACTCCAGCCCATCTCATGTTTAAAAATGGCAGCCTCCCCTCCTGCACATTTCTCACCAAATGAAGCAGTTGGGCCCGAAGGAATTTAGAATACCAGCAGCCATCATGGGGAGCCTCTGAAACCCCCAGACTTAACCTTCCTGAGGACCGAATCGGACAGCCGTACCTCCGAAAACGGCAGAACTGAGTGGAATGCCTATTTCTGGGGCTAGTGTGAGGCTTCCACACTTTAGCAGGAGTCTGAAATTGCCTCTAAGCAAAATAAAAATTCAAGATTAACTGAGGCAAGCGATAGAAGAAAGGAAAAAGGGTCCCAAACCCTCAGGTCCGCGGGCGCCACGTTGCTCCTCCTCCTGAACGGGGGCAGAGACAACGTGTGAGATAAAGTGTGTGGTCTGAGCCACTTGGAGGTGACAGTTACAGAGATGTAGCAGAACAGATGGCTGATACTCATGTTGTGTTGTTGTAAAACATGGCACTAAACTCTCACCTGCTATGGCGTGGCACGCAGACGGCGGGCTGTGCGCAGCTGTCGGGGCGCGTGGCGGCAGGACCAGCCGCGTGGGTATTGCTCATCGTTACCTGCATTGGCAAAGTCCTGGAAGAAAAAGGGGATAAACTCGGTGAAGCATCAGCTGGTTGGAAATAAAAGAATGAAAGGCAGTCGAAAAGGTCCAGACATTTAGGCTGTTCAATATTTAAAAAGAGATGACTTGTATCCCCAAACAGTAAGAAAAGAAAAGAAAAGAAAAGAAAGAAAGAAACTTAAACAGGCCTTGAGTATCCGGGGCTTAATCAAGTTCTCAGCTGGATGAAGTTACTGAGAGCAAATGCCCGATCGAGGCGGTGGCCAGCGCCGGTCCGGATCACCCGCGGCCGTCACCTGCAGGGGAGGGATGCCTGTGTGGGGAGCTCGAGCAGCATGTGCTCGCAGTAGTGTGCAGCCAGTTCTGCAGAGTACTCTGCGTCGCCCCTCGTCTCGCCATCTGACGCGCTTTGGCACGTGCTCGTTCCTGTGTTTTCTGTGGACCCAGAGTCTCTGGCCCGCGTGCAGAAATGAGCCTCGCTGCAAATGATTCTCTGCTTAGGGAGGGTGGTGTCTCGCAAGCAGAGAAGAAAATGTGCTTTAAAATAATGTCAGAAGAAATCTGTCCGATTCTGGCTGAATGGGAGACCAGGGTGACCCCAAGTCTTCCCCGTACACACACCAGAAGACTCTGGAAGAAATAAACATGATTTTTCAATGATCATTCAAGCTTTGAATAAGGGCAAGAAACCTGTAGGGTCCAGAAATGCGAGGAAACGTCCACACCGAGAGCAGAAATGACGGTGGTGGCGCGGGGGTCGTCAGGCCCCCACAAGAGGACAGGTGGACCAGGGGTGTCATCACACACCTGACAGTCCAAGGCAGTCAGCCCACGGGGAGGGGCTCGTTAGGCCCCCCCGCCTGCTCAGGGAGGTAACAGGTTTGGCTCTTCCCTCTATGAAAGACGTAGCTCTCCATCTAATCCAGGTCCAATTTTACACTCACGGCAAAATACGGAAAAGCTCAAGTTGGGGAATGGACATAAATTGGTCAAGTGCTGGAGCCTCTGACGAAAGCAAAGGGGAAACATACTATTTGGAAAGAAACTTCAACAACTCACGCTTCGTGGCATGTTCACGAGAGGAAGGAACCCACGTCCGGCGTGCGCAGAGATCCTTTCAAAACACGACAAATGAGAGGAAACGAGGCCTCGTAACCGAGGGCAGTGGTTACGGAAAGGAGCGCCTGTCCCTCCAGCCTGAGATCTGCCGACATCAAACTCAAGAGTCTAACACAGCTACATTCCAAATGCTGGGCCGAACACAAGGTACGATCCTCTGAGGACATGAGAAAGCGAAGTCAGACGCCACAAAGCAGAGGTAAGGGACACGGAGAAGTTCTAGGAATGAAAAATGATAAGCATCGTGATAATTGGGTAGCCGTTGAAAAATGACCCAGAACTTGTCACCGAGAGTTAGGGACATGGGCAAGGAAACATAAAATGTAGAAGGAGGACATACGACTTGTCTGCAGACGGAATGGAAGCGACGAGCATTTGAACACTTTGTACCTGAACAGAGAAAGGCCTGGGGGTTAAAATGTAAAAGCGCTCTGAGTTTTGAGCAAAGTTACAAAAATCGTGCCATAATTCGTCACATTATAGTAAAACTGTCAAAAACTAATGACAAATGAGTAGGCCCTAAGCCCCCAGAAAGGAGCACGGGACCACCCAGACGAACGCCAGAGTCCGTCGCAGCAGGAGAGACCAGGAAACGTGAAATGCAGTTTTCGGGCTGTCGCAGAAAGTAACTAAAGTGGCGTTGGGAAGTGAGGGGGATCGAGGTCATTTCGAGGAAGGAAACAGAGACGTCACGAAACTTAAGCGAGATGCTTTCCACACAGGCGTTACCAAGTACAGCGACGTCAGGGAGGAGGCAGACGTCCCACTCGGAAATTCGGGCCCAGCACACCGCCCCCCGAGGGTATGAAGGGTAATCGAGATGCCAATGAAATAGTGACCCCCGAAACAGAGCGGGAGTGACGAAATCCCGTGTCAGGTCTTCAGCACAATGGAACGCACGCAAGGCCAACAGTCAGTGACTGGGGCTGCAGTTCTTCCTGCACAAATGCTGGTCGGTAGGACAGCAGACCTGAAAGGGTCTCATCACAGGAAAACTAGGTTGTAACTTCGGTGACCCATATTAGCTAGACTTGTTCTGCTGGTCGTTCCGCAGTACGCACAGACACCAAATTAGGTCGTGCACCTGAAGCGCAGGATATTCGCCATTGCATCTCAATAAAGAACACGAGTAGATGGACTTCACTAAAAGTGTTTTCTTTCTCTTTCCTTGTGGCATGCATTCTGACCACATATGGTTTTCCCCAGAGATACAAAAACGCAACATGATTTGACTTTTTAAATAATAGAGTTTAGCGAATACACACACACACACGCACACGCGCGCGCACACACACACACACACGCACACGCGCACACGCACGCACACACGCACACACGTACATGTGCACACACACACGCACATGCGCACACGCACACGCGCACGCGCACGCACGCACGCACACGCACGCGCACGCACGCACACACATGCAC